>DWAN01004256.1:0-12386 GCA_018230445.1 Heliconius hewitsoni | reverse complement strand
CTACTTTCACTCCCATATCACTTTGTTTCACTCCTTGGAGACAGCTATCCAAATACAAAGTGTACAACCAAGCTGACATGGCGCAACCTTGTTTAACACCCAATTGGAAGTCAAACCAGGGCGACATGTCCGCTCCTACTCGCACGCACGCTGACTAATTTTGTAAGAAGACTTTACAGACTTTCGTCTCCCACTTTCAGTTTTGAGTGGACTCGACGCCGCGCATATTTCATTTCCTCGAGTAAGAATCGAACCCACAATCTGTTACATTTACAGCCGCACTCTTATGATGCTGCGCCACGACTGGCCTTATCAATTAGTATTTGTATTTGTGTTATTGACTGTACAATCAACAAGTAGTTATGGTATTAAAATGCTTCAATTCAAAGAGATGACCAAAATCAAATAAAATATAAAACATGCTTTAGTTAATTTGAAATTATTCGCCTAAAACGTTACACCTACAACATAAATAGAACTTTAACTGAAAAGTGTGAACCAAGTTACTCTTATATATTCGGGTCCAGGTTAATCGTGCTTACTGTGAAATTCGTGAGAATTTGCGGACTGCAGCTGCATAGAGCTAGCTATGTTTGTATGTCCGTCCAGTGGAATGCTGAGCTCGGCTTCCCCTTGTTTTTGCTGCCCGACAGTATATTAGCTGTACAGTGTGAATTCGAAGTTTTATTTCAAATGCAATTGAAATGTACGTGTAATTTTAAATATGTTTCGTTTGTCTTTGAAATACACTCGTGTGCGTGTTCTTTTAAAGTGTAAATCTAATTTTATAATAAGATGACAAATAATTATAATTAAAAAGTAAATTTTAATATAATATTTAAACGATTTAAATAAAAAATGACCATATTAAATTAATGTAATGTAATGTAATGTCAAATATATTAGAAAGATATAAAAGATATATTTAAATGTGCTAGAGTTCCACAAATACTTATACGGCGAAATTTCTTTACAATAGCATTGATTCTTAGATAATAATGACACTAGAAGACCGATGAGTACAACATTTGTTGCCATAGTAACGTCTATATCATTTCATACAAAAATTCATGTATGTTTTATTTATAAATATTATCTATGTTTTATGTTTTTATTATTGCAAAATTTTATTCGTTATTTTGAAACTTTTTTAATGAAACTGTACCAAATTTCATACTCGTGTTTACTTCACGTATGTAGATAATTTAAAATATAGCAAAAAAAATATTACATATCACTTTTTAACACAAATCCAATTTTAACCAAATGTCAGAGCAAGAGATGTGTAGTAGAGTAGCTAACCATTCTCATTTCCCTCAAGAACGCTCGCACGGTTTGCCACGTACCTGAATAATATCGTGTTTTCTTTGCGCTCTTAGTACTACGCGCGCTTAGTACTGCAGCAAGAACATGGCAAGAATTTATCGACCCCGTTATACCTTTACGCTCAATGAAACACTATTTTATAATATTATACACATTCTTTCATGAATAAATCTATTTTATTTGATCTTCACTTTCCTGGCTCCTTACACATGTACAAAGAAATAAATGTGGCAAAAGATTTTTATGTAAATATGTGTTCAAATAAATGGTATTTTATCAACTGTGTTGTTAAATAAATCGAAAAGCTCTTTGTGAATGTTATCTATGTACGTAATAGTATTTAATCATATGAAAGAAATAGATAGATAGGTGAATATGAAATGAGAACCAAGTCCAGAATTTAATAATGTGTCGTTCTTCACGAACAAAAGAGAGATCTATGTGGGTGCCAAGTTGAATATACTATCGGAATGTAATTCAAGTTCAAGACTTAACTGGACATTTTTTTACAGTCTATATCATATTTTAAGTTGGTATACGTGTGGTGTTCGTCCAGTTTGAACACCACAAAAAATAAATTCATTTTTCAGACATAATTCATTTTTCAGACGTTACTTTGACTTCGAATAAATATTAGATTTTTTTTTGAATCAATAAATATTAAGTTCAATAAGTCTAGGTCTTCAAGACTAGGTTAAGTGCAGTGTAGTTACAGAGTTACAAACATGCCGGTTTTTAAACATTATATCAATAACAGTTTTAGCTAACTTATAAAAAAAATACTGTAGGTACTATAAGTTAGATAGTTTTAACAAATTCATGCATGCAGATTTAATCATTAACAAATTATGAAGGACTCAAAAGTAACTCGAAATGATATGTATAAAATTACCAATTATTCGTTGCGCGCTTATTTTTAACTTGGTTGGACACGCTTTCGCATGTCTCGATTCCGATATAATATTTTTTTTATGTTTGTTATTTTTTGGAAATTTAAATAATTGCATTTATAATATAACGTTACAAATAAAAATCTAAACTGAAATAAACGGAAACAGTCGGAAACGAATCCACAACCAATCGTGTTTACAGGGGACTTATATAATGGAATATTTATTTATAGTTATATTTTGATTTTCTTAGCTGTGGTGTCAGGGCAAAGCGCGGCGTTATGTTCCACCACTTACTTTGCTAATACATCGTAAAGCATTTTTTTAATTTTTTTTTTATTTTTATATTGTACCTATAGTGGAAAATATACAAGATAGCACATATGTTTCATTTACTGAGCGTATTTTATAGACAATGTAATGTTTATGTCAATCAATTGGCGTTTAATTTAAAATCCAATTATATCGTCGACACTATAATAGGTATTAAACAAAACGATTTTCAATTATTAGTTGAAATTTTAAATTAAAAAACTTTGCAACAATTTGGAACGGGTCAAGCCGACAACCTTTAATTAACATTCAATAATATCTTCATTCTAATTAACAAAACTTCGTGATCAACATTTATAATAGGGATTTCGATTATATAATATTTAACTTAAATTATCCAGTAGACAAAGCGCGGCGCTGAGTTTCGTCACTTAACATTTAATGTCCCGAAAAATGGAGAACGGAGTGTCTAAGTTCTTAATACTAAGTTCCTCTGCCATTTTATTATGCGGAATAAGGCATGAAGTCGCTTAATTTTTTTTATTTATATATTTCCTTAAATTTATATTAAAATCTATATATAAATAAAATCATGATCGAAGGTCAACGGTACGATGTTCGTATGAACATGGGAACTTATAAATGCTGACAAACTTAATTTGTTGGCTGTATATACTTATTTTATATAAGACAAATTACAAATGTAAATTTGTTATGGTTTCTGAAATGTAGCTATACTTTATTTACTATCCAATGTAAACATACTTTACACACACACATCTTCAATTTACATTTACATTAAAAATAAAAAAGATTCCATATGGCACCAAAAGCCCAGGAATATGTTAAATAATATAACATTTAAATAAGACCTCATTAAAAGTTCGAAGAAATTGAAATCGAAACGTTCAAAATTAATATAGAAGTTGCATAGATCACTAGATATTCAGATAAGGCAGACAAACATTTTCTCTTACGTAAGTCGTAAGAGGAATAACTTCGCCGAGTTTGTACAATCAATCGTAAGTTGCAGGATGGATTGTGCGCTTCGGAGAAGTTAGTGCTAGTTTGTTTCGGTCTGGATCAGCAGTTCGAGCCAATTGAACTTAATATAACGTAAGTGTACCTATGATTCTGGAGGTATCATTTTAATTCATTTTTAAATGATACGGAATATTCCCCTCTACTTTCTTTTATCAGTTTCACGCTGTATCCCGCAGATATAAGGGTAGGCAGAGGGAGCGCGGTATTAAGACACGGTGGCGAGTGAGGAAATGAAAATATTAAATATTTCATTTCATCAAGTGGAAATCGAATCCACAACCTGTCGCGTTTACAGTTACATGTTTCTACCACTGCGCCACGTACACTGACATGTACTATCCTCGAAAGATTATGTTGTTAACAATATTATAAATAGAAATTACTGATTACTTTTACATTATTGTAAGCCTTCCTTAATGGGCATAATTTTTTATTTTAATTACTAACAATATCTATATTCTGACTTTAACATTATAACATTTTTTAAGCAGGAAAATGTAAATGATTCTCTCATTGCGCGTGTTTTATAGGGAACTTTTGTGCATTTAATGCCAAAGAGGCATTGAGATGAATGTGAAAAAAGCTTTGAATAAGAAAAATAATATTATATAATAACTTCCAGTGTGATATAAAAAAATAATTTACTTAATGGATCTTTATTATCTGTTCCACCTTTTTTCTTCCATTTATATTTTGTAATATAAATAAAGAAACGATATGTTGCGAGTGTATGAATGTTATTATTCACAAAATTAAAATTAAATTGACTCCCTATATTATTAAATATACTATTTTTTTTTAAATAAACTAGTTTCACTTTTGATTGACATTTCCGTACAGGCTCATAACAGTACTTTCGGGTCATCTGTGCAAAAGACCATGAAATTTTCCCATTTTCCATAGCAAAGAAGGGTTCATAAATATGTATAGAGAAAATCAAGCACGAGTCGCGTATAAAACGACGCCGAAAATGCGAACTTTCAGGAGTCAAACTCAGCACTATTTAAAATATACTAGAAATGCCTGTATACAATTTTGAATGTATGTACTGTATGTATGTACTTTAAAAGCCCAAGCATTTTTTTTATTATTTCATGTAAAAATGCTTAAACATATTTTTACTTGACAGAATCAGATTCAAATTTGTTTTTAAATCAGATAGAATATAAAAAACACATCCACATTTGACTTAACCAAACTTTCTAATCTTGTTTGACTGTAAATATTCCCTCGAGTGCTACTGAATCCACGACTATCATTGAAACAAATACATTTCTATTGCATCATATATAATACTTACAAAAATAATATATTTTTAATTAAATTACGTATGAAGTAACTCAAAAACAATTGGACAATGGGTTGAAATTGTGGGCTATCACGTAGAGATGAAGCTGGCAGGTACCCCCCAGTCGGGGGGTCACGTCGGGGTCACCAATATGGGCTATGGCTTCGGGACGACGCTAGTGAGACGGCACTTATCCGACTATTGCACAACAGCGTGCTTAGGTATTTAATTTAGTTCACTTACATTGCATGTTTACAAATGTTTTAAATAATATTTATTATTGTGCAATATCCCTACAAAACAAAATTTCTGGTTTATATATATATATATATATATATATATACATATTCAAAAAAAATTGAAGTACTTTTATATCGTCGAATGAACATTAGGCTACCCCCGCTAGCTAGGTATATAAGCATTTCTGCTAAGAAAGGCTAGAAAAAAACTCAATAGTTGTTAGCTCTTTTCTAGGGTTCCATATTTCAAAATATAAAATCACCTGTCAGGGCTATTCAACGCATCCAAAAAGTACGATGATTTACATAAAAAAAAATAATAAAATCAATTTTATAGGGTAGTAGTTTCCCATGGATCTACCTTTTACCAAATACGTATAAAGGCATAAATTTAAAAAAGGAAAATGTATGTAAATTTAAAATTACAAATATAGGTCATTTTATACGATATTAGTGCATACACCATAAGTGCAAACATAAGTTGGTCAACATTTATAAGTTGCACTTCTCGTCGATCTATAATCCTGAAATTTGTACAGAACCATTGATTGACCGACTCGGACTTGATTCGTTTTATTTCTTATACAATATAAAAGTAAGTTAATTTTATCACAAGTTAATACAAATTGTATTGAAAGTTCCAGCGCTTAGATATCATTGTGTCATGGCCTCGTAGCGGGTTTATTTGGCTATATTTGCATGGAAACGTTTTTTGCGGGCGCGCTTGTTTGTTTAGTGAGTAGGTGGAGAAAACTTCCTTAAATCTCGGTTGGAAGTGCCACTTCACCTGTTTTTGTGATATGCATCACGAAGTTTATTTAACAATATCATGGTGCAGTTGGTATTATCGTTAATTGTGGGCTCAATGATCACTCGGAGGAATATTTCGACGGTCCCTAGGAGGTGTATTCAAAGCGATAAATTGAAATATCTTTTATGGCTGTTTTGAACCAGTAATAAGGGTAGTTTTCGATTACATTCACTTATAAAAAACGCATAACTAACTATTATCTTGAAATTTTGAAAAAAATTTTAAAACTACACTTTTTAGTAGTTTAAAAGACCGACAAAAAAATTGTGAGTTTTCGCTATTTTTTACCACCATCATCGATTTGTGCTTAAATAATTTCGATTTCATAATTTTAAGCATTATGCATAACACGTCGTGTTTCTAAAAACGAAACGAAAGATATATGAAAATAGAAAAAAAGTCTTAATTAAAAATTTTACTGCATATAATAGAATATTATATTCTATACATATATTTTACATTAACGGTAAAAAGGACTATATACTCCTACAAACTACTTTAAAATGAGCAGGACGTTCCTATTCTAAAGCTTATTAAACATGTAAAACCATTCATGATCTTCCATTGTGAAATGTTTGTAGCAACTAACCCACCTAGGTGCCTTAGAAAGTGCTTTAATTGTATATTCTATATGTTTTATAAAATTGATATTTATATATATTATTTAAAATTGTATACAAAAAAAGTTATCGGTTTAAATTTTTTTTTCAATTGCCCGCTGTATCTCACGAAACAGCAAGGTAGGCAGGGGGAACTTAGTGTTAAGACACTCCGTTCCCCAGTTCTGGAGGTATGTCGTGTTGAGTGGTGGAACTCAACGCCGCGCTTTGCGTCGACACCAAAGCGATGAATTGAAAATAAATAAATATTAATAAAGATTTCATTTCCTCGAGCGGGGATCGAACCCACAACCAGTCGATTTTACAGTCAACCTTTGCGCCTTTGCGCTGACTGACCTCAAATAATTACTCGTTTTAAAATGATTACTTTATTTATAGTTAGTCTTTAATGAATTTTGTAAAATTCTGAAATCCTTAATGTTTAACTACTAACAGATTACTTTAAAAATCTGTCTAGTTATAAAGAAATATTGCACCCTCTACCCATCCTGCTTAATGTAAGCAGGATAGGCAGAGGGAATCTAGTGTTAATATGCTCCGTTCTCTATTTTTTTGCCCAATTTTCGAAAGGTAACGTGTTCAACATAAATCAACGCCGCTTTATCTTTCTAGAGTAGTAAAGGTCCAAACAAAGATTGTATGTATCAATCAGACAGTGTCCCACAGTGTACCTTAATACCGTAATTTATTTCATTCAATTCAAAATTAAAATACCAAGTAACACAACAGTTAGTCAAGAAAAAAAAACAAATAAAAACTTAAAAGAAAAGATAAAAAAAACGACTGAACCAAAATTTCTAAAAATTTACTTAGTGGATTCTCTCAATTTGTTTACATTATAAAATTAACGACACCCTGGAACAGCAGAGGCCCTAATTCACCCCTGCATTTGTCCTCTAATCCCTTGTTAATTAATTATGCTATACACCTTTATGAGTACAAGAATTACCTATGTATATAGAGACTTATTTAGTTATACGTTATATCCCGTAAACATCAGGATAGGCACAGGAAACCTAGGGTTGCAGTCACACACCTTTGCACCTTTGCACTACATCTGCCTCATTTACATTTATAAAAAAACACTTTATATTTATAGGTAGTGTATCAACCGACTGCATACTCAAAAATTAATACTTTTATATATAAATATTGAATTTTGCATATAAAAAATGTTCCATTATTTTTACTGTTTACCTTAGTTTAATTATACAAGAGCTATATAAAAATAGGGAGAGCGAACACCAAGTCAGCGCACACACGCGTTATTAAAAAGTATAAATGTGGCGTCTCACAAGCCCCTCGCTCTAATTTTCGAGTATCATCACACACATCCTGACTCCCTCTATCATTGAGTTTTCAAATAATTACTCGGTTCAAGTATAAAAAATTGTGCAAAACATATCAAAATTAATGTGTGTATTGTAATACATTAATATATTTATTTTTTAGCTTCACGCTGTATCCCGCACACGTAGGGAACCCAGTCTTAACCTCCTGGCGCCCTGGGTATAACAACTTCGTAGCTTTACCATCATTTACAGTTTGTTAATATATTTACGTTTTAATTAACATTTACTAGTCATTTAAAGTGATTTGTTTCAGATTTATAGGGCCAATATTTTTTTGCTATGATTTATTTATGTATTTTTCGTCTTTATTATATATATAAATATGTCAACAAATAGGTCATAGTAAAAGTAGGAAAAAACAATGAAATACAATAAATAATAAATTTAAAAATATATTCAACTATTATTTACAATTATTTAATAATATTTTTATTTTCGTTTGTCAGCACAACGTTTATTAGCCATAATATACGTTTAGATCCTAGAAAAAATACAAAAAATAAATTTATATATCACGAATATTCACCTAATCACTTGTAGGGTGTATATTCTATACAACACAATAAACAATCAACACATTTACTCTCAATTAAAAAAGAATTGAACCCATGATCACCACAATCGGACTGCTTAACCACGCAAACCCCAGTATAGCCATATTGTATCAATATAGATAAATTTAAAATAAACAAGATAATAAGATATTTTTTTACAACTATTTGTTCTTATGTAATAATGATAAATCCTATATATATTTAAAAATATAATAAAGACAACTCTTGTATATAACAGAGGTTAATGTGTACATTCCGTAGTACTGTAAGAACTTTTTAATAATTCAGTTAACTGGATGTAATTTTGTAGAGAAACCACAGGTAAGTTTACTTACATACCTTACGATATTTCTGATAAGGTCAGTACATTTGATCCTGTATACAATGAACCTATTATCACGTCTAATCATCATAATTTTGTTTTATTCAAATATAGCTAAGTGTTATACTATAACGATTTAATTTAGAAATCAAATACATTATACCTTTTATATACCTAATAACTCTATAGAAAAAAAGTAAGTTAAGTTTATTTACTGTTGCGACAGTTTTAAAAACGCAATTTATTCTAATCTAGGCCTAAATGTGTATTTCAGTATCTTAATTTTTGCCTTTAATGTTTTTCTACAAATATAGTAGTGAAAGAGAATATCATCAAAATATATTTTTAATAACATAAGGTTGAATGCAGCAACATCCATGTAATTTCAGAAAAGCACTTTCTGATAAAGTTACACATATAAACGTAAGATTTCTTAGACACATCCGGAACTGAAAGGGTATGTGGTCAAACGTAGAAACCGTAAGCTCACCTAGAGAATCAATTTGTTAAATATTTACCATTCCCGAGAGCAGAACTTGAGTAGGGTACTGATACCTATCTAAGACGATCTAATGTTGTAACGATACGGACCGTAGTTTCAACGTATTAATATTTAATTACAAATCTGCTCCACTACTTGCGATTATTTGTAATGAGAGCAATATTATAAACTGTAAAGCAATATACATAAATTAATAATTATGAAATAATTCATTTTGTTAAACAGCTTACCAGAATAATGTAATAAATAGGGTTAAAAAGTAATTATTATTGATTAAAATTATATTTTCGTCTGTTTTAGTATAATTGTAAACGGTAATAATAATAATTTATTATATTACTTTCATTATATTATAAAAGTGATGTTTTATTTGTATGACAATATGCACAGATTATAACGTACAATAATCAGTGCTATATGTATAACTTCCAATTATATCGTTATTCGCTTAGTAATATTATTTGAAAAAGATAAATAATATAAAATAATTTTATAATATATAAAAAAGTATTGCAATACTTTCAGTAAGTATGGCTGCCGTATTTAAAACAGAAATCCTTAATTTGAGAACGTCACATATTTTAGACAAGATAGTCAAGAGCTCCAACTAACGAAGCCCCGAATGATATTACAGGCGAAATCCACATTCCACCTGCTGCGACTAAAGAAAAGTATTCTCGAAAAAAAAAGTTAATTAATTACGTATGCAAATTGACGAAAAAGTCGTACCGAAGCGGGCTCTGTGCGCAACGGGATAATGAGATTGTACGAGGCACGTACAACACCCGTGATTAAATCATTGCTGTGAAAAATATTAAAATTTAGTAAATTTTGTGGTTTTTTTTATGATATATTAGATAGCTCACTCACGCTGTCAAATGTTTCGCGAGACCATATTTTGAAAGTTATCATCACTGTGGCACATCCTTATGGGAAGTCCAGTGGTGGGCGTATAAGGTTAGTAGAATGGTAAAAATATAAAATACATCAAATCGTCAACTTATTGTCATTACATTTAAAAAATATATTTAAAAGCTATTATAAAAGTTTTCTACAATAAACTGAAAAATTTTTGTATGTAAACAATGTAAATCAATTAACTTGGTGTGCTTATTGCATTTAACTTGATTTTATATTTTTAATAAAATTAATAAAGAAATATTTTACGGCCAAATGATTTATTTAAAAAAAAACTGGTCGAATGCCAGTTGGACTCGTCCACTGGGAGTTGCGTACCAATTTCGGGGTTGTATGTCAAGGAAAAGAACAGGTTGACAAACTTAAATTGGCACGTGTATGCATTCATTATATATGATATTAAATACAATTATAAGTTTGTAGTTATTTTTTTCCATGGAATACTTATAAAGTTACAATTATCGAAATGTTTCCATGAATTTGTATAGTAAGTTCTTTCTTCTTGAGAATATTTACCCAACAAGTTTTGATTACGCAGCCATTTTCATATTAAATACAGCAAAAATTATGTATAAATGGTCGTATTTTTAATTGTGTTGACTTAAAAGAATGATTTTTTCTGTTCTCTAAGGGCACATAGTACCTAGGCTTAAATATTTGATATAACTTTCAATTAAATACCTGAAAGTGATCTCGAGATAAATAGTCTTGACACACGGGAGATAATTTTATTATCCTATAAGGCTTCCATTTTTTCCTTCTCAGATATGGGACCCTAAAAATAATATCTTTAAACTAATATGACGTAAATTCAGATAATTTCGTAGTTCATAGGATAGACGGGACTGGAGTAACATAGTTCATATTTTTCAAAGATAATAAACAATAAAAAAAACTACATAATTATATAAAAATATCCTTCAAAATAAGAAACACAAGAAACCAGATCGAACAACGCGATCGCTTACCAAACGATTCGGAAAATCACTCGATTCTCACTCGAAGTTCTTTCGTTCGCATGTGTTTCGCATGCAACTATGATGCGGAGACCACGCTCGTTACACGTCATTACGCGATACTTTACAGCAGACGGCCCTTGAGACCGCCTACTCCCCTCCCGCTCTTAGTATCGGATCAATAGCATCTCTAGATTGGGCATATGGGGTATCGTTAATTAATATTATTTTTATTATATTTTACTTAAAGAAGTAATTTTTCTTAATTATAGATTTTAGCAAGTCCAAATAATCTCTACATCACTCCACTCATATATTTTTTTAATGTTTTAAATATATATATATATATATATATATATATATATATATATATATATTGTATCTCGCGTGTAACGTGTAATCTGGCGGAATCAACGTATATATTTATTTAAATGTATGTTTTCATTTTTCTGCTCTAACGCCGAGACTAGTAATGTTTACAAAATTCTGCGGGGTGCTACAAAAGTGAGGTACGAAGAATACTTCGTATAGACAATAGTCTTAACACTGGGTTCCCTCTGCCTACCCTATTGCGCGCCTAATACAGCGTGAAGCTGATTTCATTTCCTCGAGTTCTCTCTTGTTTCTCGAATTCTTGTTCCTCGAGTTTCTCGAATTGTACCTAGAACCTCTCGCGTTTACAGTCACACGCTTGTGCTCTTACGCCCCAACTGGCCTTAAATATATTACTTACTTTATAATTTGTATACAAAGTTGGTATATAACGAAAGTGGTGTACTTTTACAATTTCGAGACTACAGCCGCTTAACAAACCTGTCACAAACAAATAAGTAAACTTAGTGAACATAATTCTCTGTCTCAGAAGAAAATTACCCGACAGTATATTATTAAATTACTAACTTTTAAATATAAATAGGTTTTACTTAAAAAATTATACAAGTATTAAGGCCGTCGTGGTGCAGGGAAACAAGAGAGTGACAGTAACCCAACTGTAGTGGGTTCGATCTCCCCTTTGGAGAAATTATTTTTTAAGAAGAGAAAAATTAATTTGAAAAGCCCGGCGTTAAGTTCACCATTCGCAATGCTTCCTCTGCCTACCCTGCTATATGAAGTATACAGTATAACCCTTGGTACCAGAGCAAAGAAATGAAAATATTATTAAATATAATATTTCATTCCTCCGAGTAGAAATTCAACCCACAACCGCCAGGTTACAATTACAGCCCCAACGGCGGTATCATATATTTCATATTACTGCTGTGTATATATATATATATATATATATATATAT
>DWAN01004255.1:0-12386 GCA_018230445.1 Heliconius hewitsoni | reverse complement strand
ACGTTCCCTCTGCCTACCCTGCAGTGTGCGGGATACAGCGTGAAGCTGATTTTATGTTACTTTTAAAAATTTTACGTGAAACTTAATTCACTTATAGCCCTTAAATATTTTTAAGAGGTGTAGGTTAAAATATGGCTAAGAAGATCTTATTATGAAAATATTGGAACGCCCTCTTCGTTCAATTTTTTATACGTTTTCTTAATAAATATTTTTCTTTCCTAAGTGTGAAATAACACTATAAAAAATTTAAAAAGTATTTCAAAATTGTTATTCTCTTGCCAAAACGATAATTCTAAGTGATTATCTTAGGGTAGCGAAATTTTAAAAAAAAATCCCTACAGAGATGTTGTTAACATAAATAAGTTATAAAAATCGTATAAGAATTTCGACGTAGCTCGATAAGACGAATTGCTTAGTTAGTCATAGCGCTTGAACGGTTTCTATATATATATAGCAAAACTTCCTTCAACACGTTGGCTGTTTTGTTTACTAAATATTGGTACACTAGAGGCACGAATTCCGCTACAATCCATTTTTTGATACGTTTTCATAATAAATATTTTTCTTTCCTAATTGTGGAACAGAAAAAAATATCCACTAGTTCTCGAGATTAGCGAGTTCAACCAAAAAGCCAAATATTTATATAAATATGCATATATAGATCATAATATAAACGCAATAATCAATTAACTCGCTTACAATGGCTAAACCAATAACATTGTGCATTGTAAGACGAGACGCATCTGACGACACGGCATTATGTATAGTGCGATTGCTCAGCAGGTGTGCTCTAAATGTTACTAAATAACCTTCTTATGTATTTAAATACATATATTATTCATGAACATTATAAATATGTATATTTTTATTCCAATAACCAAATACAACAAATGAATAAAAGCCACCAAATAGGTATAAGCATGCAGCTGTAGACGTGACAGGTTGTGGGTTCGATTGCTACTCGAAGATATGAAATATTTAATATTTTCATTTTATCGCTCTGGTAACAAAAATCATGAAAATTATTGCTCAATCATATAGGCATGGTAAGTAAAAGGAATCCAGTGTAAAAAGCGGTCTCCGTACACCACTTTATATTCGATACATGTCGCGTCGAGAGGTGGAACGCAGAGCTGCTCTCTCAGCTGCGCGCTGGCTTCTCACCAGAGGAAGACAATAAAAATTACTCATTCGCTCGAGAGTGAATCGAACCAACATTTGTTGCGTTTACTGTCAGACACTAAGACGCTTCCACACATAGCCTCCCATTGATTTCATAGTATATAGCTTTCTACCATCATTTCAAATTACTAAAACAAAACATTGACCACCTAACCGTATAATAATAATAGAAGCTAGTTATAAAACAGTAAATATTATGATCCGTCAGTATTTCAAACGGTTGTTTAAACCGTAAATGCAAGCATTAAGGCGCTAATGGACGTATATTAGCAAAACTTCCTTCAACACGTTGGCTGTTTTGTTTACTAAATATTGGTGCACTCGAGCTAACCATAGAGACTTCACGTTACCAACAGTTTTAGCGAAACCGTAATTCCTGTTGATACAGATTGTCGAATGTTTGGTTGGTTCGTTTAATATGGAAAGTGTTGCTATGATACATTACGATTATTATTTTTTATGTGCATAGCAGTGAACACAAAAATTTTATGTTAAGGTACTATGTTCCACAAGCACTGCTCAATTTTTCGAGACATTCTGTCTCCTAGACCTATTCATTTTCTCCGCTCTGGTAAGGTGCGGAGATAATAAGCGTAATATATAAATTCCCTGAGAAAGAACCGAACCCACAACCATCGCGCTTGCAGGCTGATGTTTTCCCACTGTGCCACGATGGCGTCAAATGAGAATAATCTACATAAATAAATGCACTGCATAATAAATAAAAGTTGCTTAAAATTATGCTTTCAAGTACATTCAAAAAGCTTTAAACTAAATATTTTAATACAAATCATCTTAAATACAATACTAATAAATAAATAACTCCGAGAGTTCATATACAGCAAGTTAATGGCCCCTCGAAATCTCTCGAAAAAATTTACACGAGATGTTTCGTACAACTGTTTAATTTGTAAAAGTAAGGATTTATTTATTCTGAGTATTACTTACTATGATGGTTAAAATAAAATGTTAATTAATATTTTTGATGGGATATAATTTTACAATAAACATATAACCAAAACTTCCTAAGCGAGCATTTTCTATAAAAGTATCAAATTATAATACTTTACCCTACAATTGAAATAGCATAACGTACCAATTGTAATTTACGCATATTTCGAGTGTTGTTCCATATCGTTTCATGAAATATTTTTAATCCCACGCGAAATAATTGGGGCAGTCGTATAGCAGTTTATTAGGTACATGTGAAAAAATTAACTTACGCTGTTATTACTTCGATTGCATATATGTTTATTTTTGTAAGAAAAAATTACAAAATTTTAGGTCGCACCACGTTTTTATTAGCCTTATTTTGTTTTACCCTAAAATGTGTCACATTGTATGTATCACCTCATTGCTGACATGAATCGCTTAAAATTATGTATACAGTATTATTTTATTGAAGGCCTTTCTGACTTTTATTGTTTGTTATACGTGCTTTGTATTTTTTGTGGTTTTTATTTTTTATATTAATATGGGCATGCATTAACAAAAGGACACTACGGTTGTGGGTTCTATTCTCAGTCGGTGGAATTAATTAATATTTCTTAATAGTTTTATTTCTTCCCTCTGGTACCCAGGAGAAATGCGGCGTTGAGTTATGCTACTAAACACGTAATGCTAAAAAAAATTGCGGAAAATGAGGTTTTAATTGGTAACTAAACAATAAAACTTACACAAGGTAAACTTAACACTATATTAAAATGTCAGAGAATTTTCTATATCACGATTTAAAAAAATTGTGAAAAGACGTTTGTGTATTAAAGGTTATTTATTACCAAATTAATGATTTTGTAAATGATAACACGCCTTGGGAATTAAATGCTCGCTTCAGTCTGTTTTAAAGGTATCATTGTCACGGATAATTAAATATGTGTTTATAATTGATTTCAAAAAAATAGGTGCCGCTGAGTTTCTTGCGCTGGTTCTTCTCAGGTCTGAGGCATTAACTTTAGTGAACTGGTGGTAAATTATTTGACATTCAAAAAATGAAGCAAGTAACTTCTTATTTTGAATAAATTATTTGAATTTGAATTAATATATCAGCTTAATTATAACGCTGAAAGATTAGCGTGCAATGCTAGCTTATGTCGTGAATAAAAATATATTAATTTTAACCATACTTTAACTTTATCATTGTAAGTCAAGCGCGAGCGTTCGATCGAATGTAACATTACATTCAATTCAATTCAAATTTCAAAAAATTAAGATATTTTTAGAAAAAAATCCTTTCTACATATGTAGTATATAAATACTTATTCTGCTACGTGCAGCTAGCATGTATCAGAGTCTATAATAGTATGTAAGGCATATAGTAGTGTCAAGACACTCCGCTTACCATTTTTTGGTAAAATTCCAGATATAACGTGTTGAGTCAGAGGCAGAGATCAATGGCTGGGCTGGCTGAAATTATCTCTGTCCCACTGTGGTCTGTGCCCCTGTAGTTTCATTCGTTCGTTTATTTTTTTTATTATCTAAATAATTTAAGTGGCTGAATATATATGCTCATATTTTATTCAATCAGAACAATTGGTTCATTGTTCTGATTGAATAAAATATGAGCATACATTCAGCTACTTTGCATTCAATATTTCTAGAAGGTAAAAAAGGAAAACTGTTTTCGTAGTTAAAGTCATATTTTTTGTACCCACGACTTCTGATACACCACGACAAGAAATCCTACAAACTTGGTAGACTTATATTCAAAGTATCAATTTCGCTCCAAATTGTTCTATTATTCGTTACTAACAATCTCCTCTCATATTACAACCATATATATCTGAATTCTTCCAAGACAATGAAATAGAAAGGGTATTTTTCCATCCTTAACATATGATAAGGGTGTTGTCTGATTCATCTAGTTGAATTAAGGGCGAAATCGTTCGGATTGACTGAATCTCAGTGTATTTGCGGAACATTTGTAGATTGATTTACGAGCGGCGGGTGGCTATCCGCAGTCCGTACTATCCCTCGTCGATGTTTGCTTTCGATGGGAGCTTAATTGGATAACCGAGATCTGAGAATCTTTGTGGTGGTGTCCGAATGGGATAGTGAAACCGTTTTCTTTTTGAATTTAGGGTTTTGTGTGGGGAATACAGTGAAGACACGCTTTTCCCAATTTTCCGGCGATTCTGGAGGCAACGCGTTATGAGTAGTGGAACTTAACGACACTAGACCGCAGAAATGATATTATAAAATTAAATTTTTATTACCTTGAATGGAAATCGAATCTTGTGCCCCTACGCCACGTATGGCCTCAATATACTGGCTAATCATATTCTGCGATAATCTGAATAAATACGGAATCAACATCCGCTGAAGGCTGATTACTAAAATAGCGGCAACTTACATGTGGCATAAAGTTCGAGTTGCAGATCGAGGCTTGTTTCCGGAGCTCAGACGCACTGTTCAGTATTCACTTGCGAACAGTTCGCGGTGAGGATGTGACCCACTTCGCTGATCACAGTACTGATGCTAGTTAAGATGACTAGAATTATTCTACTGGAAATTTTGAATGAATTCCCAAGTTTTGGTGATAAAAGGTTTTTTAACTTAACTATACCCTAAAATATAAGTCTGCCCAAGCGTGTTGCCTTTGCTTGTGACGTGAGTCTCCTACATAAAAAATTATTCACCTCTTATCAGTACCAGGGTGATCCAATTTTTGCTTTCGCTAAAAAGTATAAAATATTTTTACGTTTTAGGATTTTTAAAAGTTCCGTACCTTAAAAGTTAATATTTGTAATGAAAATAATATATATCCTGTAATAATAACATCAATTTCTATTCTTTTGTTTTTATTTACATCTTCACATACATGTTGAACACATGAATTTATATAAAATATAAATTCATGTGTTCCTTGTTTCATGTGTTCGCAATGCCTCCAAAATTCGGCAGAAAGTGGGGAACGGAGTGTCTTAACACTAGGTTTCCTCTGCCTACCCTGCTGTGTGCGGGATATAGCGTGAAGCTAAAATATATATCTTACGTGAAAACTCGATAACTTATTCCTTTTATCTTATTTATCGTCGTTCACAACATAAAAGTACAATTCACTTTGCGAAAGTAGTATGGAAAAGACACAAGAGATTTGCCTGTGATTTAGATACAACAGAAGGTGTCTTTTAAAATAGAGGGGAATCCTTCTTTTGTGGTTTATATTGTGTTTTATTACGTCCAAATATTTTTTTTTAAGAAATCCTCCTCCTTAATTTGTATTGCAAATTACAATGAACATATATAAAATTCATTGCTTAATTGAAACCTATAAAAATGAAATGTTTAAGAAGTGACAATTTGCAAGTCATCAGTTATCATATTTGATTTCGTTGACCTAGAAATTGTTTTTTTTTGTACAACAATACAATGAAGACCTGCTGGTTCAGCTTAAATATCTCCGTGCGGTCATGGAACAGATAGGCCTATAGATGGACAATAAAGTGATTCTATACCTGTTCTATTTTTCATTTTAGGTACGGGGCCCTAAAAAACTATAACACTGACTGATGTGTCCACGTGTACGAGTATTTATTGTACTGGACTAAAACAATATAACAATTTGTACGTTTCTTAAAATATCAATTCAATGTATTTTTTTCTGAAGCCAGTCGTGGCGCAGTGGCACAAAGTGTGACTGTATAACCGACTGGTTGTGGGTTCGATCCCCACTCGAGGAGATCAAATATTTATTTAAATTTATATTTTCATTTCTTCGCTATGGTGTTGAGGCAAAGCACGGCATTGAGTTCTGCCACTAAACACGCAATACCTCCAGAATTTTGGCAGAAAGCGGGGAACGGAGTGCCTTAACATTGGTTCCCTCTGCCTATCATGGTGTGTGCGGGATACAGCGTGAACCAAAAAAAAAATAATTTCAACCGAAATTCTCTGCTAGTGACGTCATTACGTCACAAAAATATTTGAAATAGTGTTGATTAACTTTTTAAATCAACTCGTCCTATTAAGTAGGTTCTTATCATACATAGTCTCATATAAAATTCATTGGAAAGCCACCTCCCTACACGAGGTAAAACTTTTGATAAAATATGTGATTCCCTTTGGGTATCTCCTCGCAACTACGTAAACTGACCTAAATGTATGCCCGAAATCAACGCGAGAGTGAAATCGATAAACGATCGTCACATTTACATATTAAATCTATACTACGTTATTTTTTTCCTTACAATTTCATGAAAAAACTTCTTTTGCTTTAACAAATATTACCTGATTATAACAGCAGTTAAAAGAGTAAGCAAAGTTCACAAAGTGCTAAGACACTCCGTTCGTCACGCACTGCACAGTATACTGTGACGTTGTCTATCGTGTGGCGCCATGCCTTATTACAAAAGCGAGAAAATGAACATAATTTATTCCTCCTCACGGGAATCCAACCCACAAACGCTACAGCCAGATGTTGTGCCGCTGTGCCGCTGCGTCAATGAGCTTAATGACGCGTTTTATTTTGGTCATCAACAAGGGAAGTTCAATATTATGAATTGGATTTTTACCACGAGAGCGATTTGAACCCAAAATATCCCTTTGAAATTTTCATATCAATTACACTATGGTAACTAGATAGTTTCAATAATTACTACAACAACTCTGACTGTATCTGCGATGGTTTTGTATTCTATTTCCAATCGAGGGAATAGCACTCAATGGATACTGATGGTGAGTGGAGAACAGAGTTATTATTCTTATATGTGTTTTCCCTCTGCCTACCCTGCTGTATGTGGGATACAGAGTGAAGCTGAAAAAAAATACTAAGTACAGGTATAATAGTAGTAATAGGAATATCTAGTACCGATATTAAAGCGTAACTAGAACATGCCTAGTTATAAAAGCGGCCTCTGTGATTCATAACTGAATAGGGCTGCCTTTTACAGAGTGTATAGCAGAAATTTTATTTTTGTGTTTATTTATTTTATATAGAGATTAATACGTATGTATGAACCTTTACATAAAACAATTCCATCTCATAGAGGCCGCCATCAACGCTACGCCGTGTAGAAAGGTGAAATTTGTGTTTCTTGTGGAGTAAGTCGTATAGGAAAGGACAGGAGTCCCCAAAATTCATATTAAAAAAAAACAAATTGAACGTTTTTTAATCCACGCAAAGAAAGTTGCACATGATAATAATGCTTTGGTAAACAAATTATTCGAGACCAAGTTTAAAGCGAGTGAGTTAACGTAAGTCAAATAGTAATAAGTTACAACGAGTTTCCACTTCGCTAGTGAGTGTAGGCATATATGATGATAGAAGTTGATTTGACTAGTCGTGGTGGTACGGTTGTATTTTATATTTAGTTTCACGCTGTATCCCGCATACAGCAGGATAGGCAGAGGGAAATTGGTATTAGGACTGATATGTCACCGATTAATTTTCAAGACATTGTGTGTTAGTTAAGTGGTGGTAGTCAATGATGGTAGTCTTTGTCTTGATATTCGGCAGAACAGTCGCCATAATATTGAAAGAATTTTCATCAAATGGAACAAAAACTAAAAGATAAAGTTTTTTTTGTTTCCATTTTCACATATGTCGATATGTGATTTAATAATCAGAAGAAAAAACCCCGTGTTTTCGCCCATTTGCCCACCCTACAAGGCAATAGAAAAGTAAGATTTGAACCAACAAGCAACTAAGCCTAATTTTAACTTTAATCCAAATTAGATTAGAATAACTTTACTCGAACATATACTTAACTAACAAAACAAACTCTCTAACAAAATAATGAGCAGTCACTCCTAACTACAGTGAGTGACTCGCAGTGTGTCAAGCTTTCCGTAACGGATGCCTTAATGAACCACGAGTTAACGACTGGACGAGCGCCAATTGTATGAGAATGTATGTTTGTATGTAATGTATATGAATCCTGTATCCCACAGCATCACCGAACTCTGGAGGAAAGAAACAATGTATTAGTTTAATTATAACAAATCATTTTTTTAATAATACTCAAAAAATATATTATTCATGAAACTACAACACTAAAACAGGCAACTAAATTATAACAAGGCTAAGCGCAACTTAATAGCGAGTGTAGCACAGTATAATCCCGATAGCTGAATTTTCGCAAATGACGGTTTATGAATACTTTGCTTCGTACAACTAGCTATCTATGGCTATAATGAGTATATTGTTTATTTTACTTTATATATAAAAATGTTTATAGTAAAAATAATTCTAGATTTATTATCAAAGCCTTAATTTTTTTTTGTATTTTTGTTTGGAAAAAGAATAAATAAGCTTTAATGTGATACATAATTCATGACATGAGTGCAAATCATCAATATTAAGTGAATAGTTTAAACGAAGCAACCCTAAGATTGCGGCAGACTGAGAGGTGGCAACCATTCTTTTTACAATTCCTTTCTGATTTTCTTTCAAATGATGTTGTATTCACATATAAAATATGTGAGTGCAATTTCTCAATAAAAACGTGTATCATTATTAAAAATAAGTTTAATAAAAAAAAACAGATACCTGCAGATTCATGCAATGAGATCTTAGGCATTTGATATAGGCCTCCTCCTACCTCTTCCAAAGGACAAGAAAAATCTTTACAAAATCAAAACGCTATTCTCTTTAAAAATCTGATGTTTTCATTTTCTTTTAAAATTCTATAGAAATTTGATCTTTACACTCTTAACAAAGAATCATGAGACCACGTATGATTATTTCTTTTGATTTTATAATATTGTAAATATTGACTCTAGAACATAAATTATTCCTAAACGAGTTGTTAGACCATATCATAAATTTGGAATAAATAAATATTTTGAACACAGGAACGAATTGGCTAGGAATATGAAAGTTAGACCAGTGAATTCTTTTTATAGTTTGCTGGATAAAAATTTAGCTTACCTAGAACTGTCATCAATCAATTTATAAAATATTTTTCGAAGTCAGCACGTCAAGTAGAATCATTTCAAATATGGTTAGGTAGAGAAAAGATTCTAGACTTGAGAAGTCCCTGGTACTGCGCTGTAAATCTTGAAATAGAAAACACAAGTAACACTGGTGTTTTACTTTTGCCCATTTATAAGAAGACTCTTGCAATCCACCTTTCTTACAATTACTTGCTTATTAGGGAAATCCTAATCTTCTTACAGGATCGGATATTCTTACCTCTTACCATTGACTCGTGCTTTATAATTAATTAATCATATAAAACCAATTTCCTCATACTTTTTATGTGAGCTTCCTTCAGTATTATCGATACTGTGTTCTGGAAAGTTGAAGTCTTCCCCAGCTCCTTTTACCATTCATCCCTACTTCATAATTAATTAATCATACACAATCCATTTACCTTACTCATCTATATGAACTTGAGTTAAACAATTACATACGTTTCAATAATACACACTTGCTTAATAGAAAGCAATCGATTGCGGATAATTACCGAGTCCACGAGTACCTATGGATGGGGAATATTGTGTAAATGGGGGCTTAATTAATTAATTAAACTAACTATATTTAACTAAGAAAGCTCATCTTGCTACTTAACTGAATAATGTTTCAGTACTTTTGATTTCCGCTTCCTAAGCTTTTAGTAGTTTTGAAGATTGAAGTCAGTGGCTTAATTGATAGATAATGATAGAATAGAAAATATATAAAAAATCAACGTACAAACTATATGAAACAACATGAATTAAAGAAATTTCTTTCGGCTGCGAATCTACAACGAGCACCGAAAACGGGTGATATATAAAAACGGGTAGAAGCTTCAAGAAATAGGTCAAGCAATGTTTCACATCACATGTGTTCATATTAAAATTAAAGGCTTTGGAAAAGAATAACGCAATGAAAGTATGAATAACGGACGTTGTGGACTGGCACACGGCCAGATACACTTAGCCGGGAACAGGGTGGCTACCCTGTTCCCGTTACTCAATCCACTCTACGCTGGTGACATTATACTAACGTGTAATTAGTCATAACTATATGTAATGTACATATAGTATGGCTTACTCTTGTACCATCTACGCGTAACAACTCTAAATATATTTAAAGGTAATATATTTGGTACCCAATCTGGAGAGTTGGAAGTCATGTATTTTTTTTATTTTTGAGCTGTAGTTACTCTGCATGACGGAGGACCTAATAAGCAGAGGAAACTTAGTGTTAAGACACTGTGTGACACTTTCCGATTGATTTCGGAGACATTCCGTTTTATATGGTGGAACTTAACGTCGCATTTTATTTTGCTATTAGGACGAAAAAACTGAATTAATCTATATCTTCAAATAGGAATTGCACTTACAACGCTTACACATACAGTGAGATATGACGTGGCACTGCGCCTCAGGAATTACATTTTAAAATATTTAATATATTTCTATTTTTATATTGTGATCTATAAGATGCAACCTTGAAACGAACGACCGATGTCTTTTAAACATCAATCTGCCCTAATACTTTTTAGTTTTTTCTGCTTTATAAATTATATTATCGGATTCATATTATACTTTATAAAAACAGGTACAGGTAGTGTCTAAAACAATTACTCTACCACATTTAAATCATTTTGCAGTGCAACAATGAAGCTTTTATTTAATACAAACGCATTGAAAAATTGCAGGGAATGCAATAAATATAAATATAAAAGTTTATATTTTATTTAAACAAAAGAATTAAAAGCGTCTTTAATACTCTACTTACGTGATATAATGTAAAAAAGATGAATGTGATATTATGAATAGAAGGATCAATTTTTTATTTTTTTTTATTAAATAGATTCTCGGTGACATTTAGAGTCAAATATATGCCCACAATTACTTGCACAAATTAAGCAGATCTCATCACATTAATGGGCTATCGAACATTCAATTGATTACCAAGATGTTCCCAACATATTATATTTCCCAGTAATTCAATACCTAACTCCAGCACCTGAGGTACTCTAATCAATATTCCTGACCCGCTTACACTGGATGATGTACGCCGCTAATGAGACGACATGTTTCATATTATTTTTAAATATCATAAAAACGTGACATTGTTATCTTTTGCTTAAAATTATAAAATCAGGTATACGAGTGTATTCTCAAAATTCAATATATTCAAATCAGCTTCACGCTGCATCCCGCACACAGCACCCACTTTCTGCCCAATTTTTAGAGGCATTGCGTGTTGAGTGGCAGACTTGTGGTGCCGCTCTTTGCCTCGCCGCCTGAGCGAAGAAAATGGAAATACAAATTTAAATAAATATTTAATTTCCTCGAGTGGGGATCGAACCCATAACCGTTGTGTTAATTCACACCCTTGTGCCCCTGGGCCACGACGGCCTGAAAGCCTACATTAAATATGATGTTTTAAATAACAGTATTTTAACACCTCCATTTCTAGAGATTATAGTAATATAATGAAGTTGAACGCTGTTGAAAGTCTCAAGGGAGACCTGTTAAAATGTTGCAGCATATTGTAAAGTTATATTTTAAGCGAGCAATTTTTGAGTTTGTAAACTATTATTTCGAAAGTAAATATCTTCATGTATTTTCCTGCATAAGCAAAAAGTACTTGGTGGTAAGACATCACGTTCACAAGTCTCCGCCCACATTCGAGGACGATGTCGGAAGTTACGGGCGGGGTTTACGCCAGAGTTTAACCCCACAACCAGTCGCGTTTACGTTCACACTTTGTGCCCCTGCGCCATAATTGGTAATAACTAACTAACTGGTAATAATTTTTGATTGAAATGGTGTAATGGTTTTTGATTCAGTTCTTATAAAAATAACTCATTTGTCTTAATGGTGTAATAAATATGATGTCTGGTATCGTAGAGCTTAGAAAGATGAAAAGAAAACACCAACATAATATTAACCAGTAACTGAGGTCTAGCAGGACCGCAATTTATTTTTATGAATATGTATAAAAAGGAATTTAAAATATAAAATAGGGAATTCAGTGTTTGAAGTTCTCAGGGAGTGTAGGTGTAATATGAAATTGTTGTTATCTATTAGATAGCCTATATACAAATGAGGCCGATGATAACAAATAAATACTGATTTTCTAGGTAGGCGGAGGGATTTTAATACCAAGACACTCCGTTCCCCACTTTATTTTACTTTACTAAACTACAACACTTGGCTGTTATTAAAGGCAAATGGTTGAATTCTGCACAATTTTGTATATTAATAATTGAAAAAAAAATATATGTATATATATATATATATATATATATATATATATATATATATAT
>DWAN01004254.1:0-12388 GCA_018230445.1 Heliconius hewitsoni | reverse complement strand
GATACCAATGACGTAAACACATACTACTACAAAAATACTACTAAAGGTTAAGCAATTTTGAACTTTGCCGCTAATACCTACAGCTCGATTTCAGAATAAGGAGTATGCGGCGGTTTCCCTTTGATAGGTTTATGTCTACGTACATCGTTCTTGAAAAATGGAATTTTCTTTTACAACGATAATTTTATTATTTGTTTTGTTTGAAAAAATCACTTTTTAATTTTTGGGATCTTTTTTTAATTGTATTAATTAGGCTTTTATAGAGTAGTTAAAACAGTGGTTTCATTTAAAGTGGTGCTGACAAAAACATGCATTGATCTGATTGATATTTTGATATAGGGTTGGGAAATTATAATATGATAAAATAACGGGTATGTTTGTTTATATGTGGCTGTAAGTTTAATATTCATCGAGCTGGTCTGACAAAGTACTGGTAAAGCTCGAGTTTAGGCTTTACTTGGAGCTTTAACTCCAAGTACTTCCTGTTACACTTTGTGAAGAAACACGTTGTTTTTAAGTTTTACTACCGTCATATTATTATTAAACATTTAATTTATGCATTTATATGTCGATACGAAACTGATTAAGTTTTAATTAGCGAGGCTTCTGGTGTGTCCGTTGTTAGCTGGTAAGCCGCAAAACAGATTATTGCATCGAATATTTTAATTACACGCAAATTGTAATAATTGAATATACGTAGAAATATTTTAGGCCATCGTGGCACTTGAGCACAAGCGTGCGATAGTGGTGGGTTCGATTCCAACTCGGGGGAATGTAATCTTAAATATTTTCCTTTCTGCGCTTAACACGCAATGTCTTAAGATTCCGGAGGAGAGTGGGGAATGGAAGTGCCCCTAGTTCCCAGGTTCCCTGTGTTACGTGCGGGACCCAGCGTGAAGCTAAAATGTATCTGTATTTATTCTAGAAGTAGTTTTACCGGCGTAATGAAATGTGAATAATTAAGAGTTGTGTCCAACACATTATATATTATAAACATACATTATAATTCTGGTTGCAAGTAACGTGGATAATATAGGTTACAGAGTTCCGGATATTGGCGCGTTCAACCAAACAAAACTGATCAGCTTTTATATTTATAATATATATTAGTATTTTTAGTCAACACTATTAATAATACTGAAATATGTTTCTGCTTTTAAAAAAAAATTCACGTTCCGATACCGAATTGTTTAATGTTATTATTATACATTAGTAGTATTTTTGTAATTCTTATGTAACGTTATGAAAAAATACTTTTTTATCCTTATAATTTGAGCAACAAACTGTATATTACAGTATCTGGTTGTAGCCCGCAATTTCTCTTATCTTATGTGCATAGACAGAAATATCCCGTTTTTCTTTTTCCCATAAGAATTTCGGGCAATTTCGAAATTCTTTTCTAATGTTCCCTCTCCCTCCATGCACTCTCCAAGGAACTTTCGAGCCAATCTCGTCACAGATTCAAAATTTCAAATACCTTCCTTAGAATACATGCATCTTTCAGAAAATCGATATTCACATAAAGATTTGCACATTACATTCTCACGTTATACGCACTAAACATGTTTTGTTTCACTCACTCTTATGTAATTTACAGTGGCTTAGATAGAGAAGGGATGACGAATAATTTTCAGTTAAATAACTCGAAAACGAAACGCTCGCCTTAGTACTATTATTAGTTACATCTTTAAAAGCTTTAGATATACAAATATTTTTGTTTACTTAAAGCGTTAAATATTTTCTTGATGAGTTTTTTATTTCAATTTTAATAGAGAAAAGAAATATTTTTATTTTCATTTTCCTGGTACGTGGACAAAGAGCGGCATTGAGTTCCGCCACTGAACACGCATTGTCCAAAATTGTACAGTGGGTGGAGAACGGAGTGTCTTAATATTAGATTCACTAGGTGCTGTGTTCATGGACGATACGGCCTGAAATAAAAAAAAACTGAACAAGAGCGAGCTTTTTCTGAAATTCAAGCTTAGTTTAGCCAAAGCCCTTTCGTCTGAAACCTTACTTGAACTAGCAGCTTTAATACCAAATTTTACCCCCTTTGAAGTCTATATTTTTTTAGGTACTACCTGTACCTGTAAATGCTAGCTGCTAAATTTCTATTCTAGGTTAACCGGAAATGTTCTTTTAATTTTGATTCCTTTTTCAAGAAATCAAGGGATCACCGTAGATCTGAGTATATGGTTTAGCGTGGCATTTCAAGTCGATATCTCTAAGCGTACCTGAGATAAAAGGCTCTTGACAGACAAACAAACAGATAAGTGATATTATAAGGGTTAACATTTCCTTAAAGGGTACGGAATCCTAAAAATAAGAATTATATAAAATAGTCAAATTAAATTCTATAAAATATTCTATTCTTTAATATTCTTTAACACGTCACGTGCTCGAGCAACGTGAAGAAAATAAAACAGGATATAGTGCCTACTCTACCAGTGTACTTGCAACACTGTCATATTCATATATTTATTTCCTAAATCTCATCTAAAAGGGCTGTCGCGACTCAGTGGCTGTAATTGCGACGATTATTGATTTTCATTCATTTAATTCATTCTATTGATTTCCTTGCTCTGATAACAAGACGTAAGATTAAAAGTAGCTTGTCAATTGATTTCGCCAATAAAATACAAAAATATATGAAAACTCTTTCTACACATCAAATTGCAAAGGTTACACTAAAAAAAAAGACAAAACCGTCAATAATCTATGGCATTACAATACCCATACAACAATACAACATTACTATACAAAATTTGTACTACAAAACTGCCATGGGGTAACACAAGTTGAGCTAAGTCCGGGGCAAAGCCGCGAGCAAACAACGGGGCTCCCAACCGTTTAGGGTGCGGTCGCCGATATCCTTATAGAGAAAAAAGTACCCTACATAAAACCAAGTTTGAAGTTCCTTGATTAGTTTTTTGTAAAACTTAGTATCTTTTTTTAGTAACTAAAGTTAGTACAAGTTTTTCGTTTAAGTAAATATACTATAGATAATGGAATAATAGAATTCTTGCCTTAAATACAAGTAAGCTCCTTTGACGTTGAAGAATTAACAAAATATCAATGTTCATCAATATTGTAAAAATAATGAGTTTGTTTAGTTGAACACACCAACTCTGGGAACAACTGGTTCGAATTATATAATTATTTTAGTGTTGAATAGCCCATATTTTGAGGTAGAACATATTACGTCACGATATTAACCAATTCCGATGTAGCCTAATGTGTTTTCGGCCACTTAAAGTGTCTCTCATGTCTTATAAAAATGCGTAAAATTGCTTTTTTATAATAATCTTTTTTGTTTGACATGGCCACGGTCGGCAGAGGGAACCTTATGTTAAGACACTGTTTCCGTTAAGATATTTCCGTGTCACACATCTCGCCGAATTCTCGAGGCATTGCGATTGGAACGGTTGAACTGAACGTTACGTTTTTTCTTGATACTAAAGCGAAAAAATTAAAATATTAAATATTTCATTCAGCCTAGTGGAGATGCTACTGTCGTTTACACAGTCGCACGCTTTTACCTTTGCGCCACGACGGCCTTCTTTTCTATATGTACTTGTAAGCATTCTAACCAATTAATTATATAGAAAAAAACTTAATATTTGAACTTCAATATGCAAATAAACAAAATCACCACTGCACGAATATGGAGAAGGAAACAGACAAGCCCAATAAAGTGGTATTCCAACAAGATAACAGCTATAAAGCACAGTTGAGCCTCGGGGCTTGAGAGCTGATAAATCGGTAGTGACCAACACTCGGCTTATCTTAATGGAGGGACATCACTTTAAGAATCGTGAAGCTCTAAATGTAGAAATACTATATCCCGTATATTGTAGGATAGGCAAAAGGAACCCAGCGTTTAAATACACCGTTTCGTACTTTTCACACAATTTTCTAGACATTGCGTTTTGAATGGTAAAACTCAACGACGCTTTTTGTCTTTTTACTAAAGCAAGGTGATGAAATCAATTAATTTTCTTCACTAGAAGACGAATTCGACGACAATGATGTTGGATTATTATAGAAATGACGTGACCGCAATCATTTATCAAAGCCGCATATTGCTCACTAACTTTCATGCAGTGGTGCTATACCAATAGATATAAGAAAAATGTAACTGGTCACTGTCAGTACATGGAAGATATACGAGATAAAACTATTACCGGAGGGACTTGTCAAAGTAATAGGAACATTAAAATTTATGTATGTTTGTTTGTGCATTTTTTGCACGATAACCTCGGAAGCTTGATTTATATACACCAATTTTGATTAATTTCCCTTAACATTTATTATCATGTTTTGTTCTATTTCAATCGGTTCAGAAATAAAAAAAAATGAATATAATAAAGTATTTTGTTCAAGTTCAAACGAGCCGCGATCGCTAGCATATAATAAGCACATATAACACATTTATACAAATTTATTAATTTAATCAACGTTTGTATCAAGATTTATTAGAGGCTTATTGGTTTATTGTAATGCAAACTTGTACAATAGTTCGTAGAGAGAATTAGCTACGAAGTGCTACGCGGTTAAATACCGTAGCCGCACTAATTACAGTGAGACAACCAGCAGACCAAGAATTCATATGCTGTTAACTTCGTATTAATTTAATACTAACTTGTTTAGTTAATAACAGATATCATGTATGACATTTAATATTTTTTTATTTTCTTATGAAAAGAGATTGAGAAAAGAATATTATTATATGCAATTTATTTACATTAATATACACTCGCTTTGGTAAAAGTTCGGCGTTTAAGTCCGTACTCCACACAACGTCTCGAATTCGAACAGAAAGCGCGGATGGGATAAAGCGTGAAGCTAACAAAAAGATAAGCCCAACAAATTTTTATAATCACAATATATTCATAAAAATATGAATACTTACAAAGGACAAGATACATATATGGGGGTAATCATTTATTCCTTGCCCTGGAAAATTTATCCTTTTATGAATTACATAATTTCTCGTCGTCCGCTCCCGAGATATTGAATACATTATAAATAGTAGATTTTCTTTTATAAAGGTTTGAATGTATACTAAAGAAAAAGGAGCTGTTTTTTACCTTCTCGCTGTATCACGCAGAATATAGCAAGACAGGCAGGGATGTCGTGTCAAGACATTCCGTTGCCCACGCATCGCCCAATTTTCGATACATTGGGTTGTTTAACGGCGGTACTGAATATCCAGTGCGACGAAATGAAAATAACTGTTTCCCCCAAGTACGAGTCATATCCATAAGCGTCGCGTTAAATATTTTTTCTTCTTCAGCTTCACACTGTATTCCGTATATAGAAGATAAAATATAAATCAATAATATTTTTTTCCCCCGAGTGGGAGAAAAATCCACAGCCGTCGCCTTCACTAACACACGCATATGCCACTGTGTCACGACGCCCTGGCTCGGCGGGTTAAATAAATAGCTACCTAAAACGCATAAGCACTCACTTATAGAAATAACTTTTAGCCTCTTGGCGGCAATAACAATATTTCTTGCCTGAGAGCTTTTTATCCTGAAGGAGTGCAACTTTATTTAGAACTTAGCTTTATAAGCTTAAAGAACGGAAGGCTGTAACTTTGGCGGTACCTACTTCGAGTAAATACAAGCACTAAACTTGGGTAATGAGCATTGGTGTATACGAAATTGTTCGTGTTTATTGTTCTTAAGTTAGCTTATGTAATGTTATAATACATATTTTAAATATGTATTATAACATTAATAATTATATTTTAAATATGTATTTTATTATGTTTTATTAATTTCATACAATGAATAATTATCTTTTTTTTTTTTTTATTATTTTGATATCTATATATTGAAGCTTATTCTTCTCTTTGTCTTGTACCTTGTTAGCTCTATTTTATTATTATTTTATTATTTATATTAGCTCTATTTTATTATTATTATATTTTATTATTATTAACATTCATTTGATGTTTATTTGTGTATATAGAAAATGCACGGATAAGTAAAACCATAGCAGAAAATAAAATATTCGATCGGAACGATGTCATTCAGACAAATCCTAACTGTGGTGGTAATTTTACGCGATCTTAACGTGTTTTCTCATTTAATAAAAAAGATGAGGTTGTAAGTTGGAATGTTTAAAAAAATTCTATTTATATTTTTAACATTTCTAAAGTGTTAATCTACACTTAGGAAGAAAAATAGTAAATTCTATTCATTATCATTAATCAATATTTCAACTGACACAAGTGCGTGCCGGTTGAATTAATAATTCTATTGGATTTCCGTCTACCCAATATCACATTGAACCATTCAATATTCACAAGCTCAACCAAACGAAAACATAAATCAAGATCGTTTCCCAAAAACCATAAAGAAAATCAACATTTTTTTGTTGAAAATATACCGAAAACACCGTGTAATTTCTATCGTAGCCCCGTAGGCAGGCATTGTGGCAAGCTGATTACCATGGAAAACGCATTAGCGTAGCACATAAATTCAAACTCAGGACCCATTCAGTATAAGAATCAAATATAATTTACGACATACCATAAGTTTCTCGCATCCATTTTGTGACTGAGAGTCCGGGCCGCTGTGAGAGTGCAGCATCTGTAACAATAAAACAATTTCTTTTAACGAATTCGAAATGGTACTCACTTAGTTGTGTGTAGAGTAAATATGGTTTTAGTCAACGAGAAGATCAACAGAACGCAGTACGTACGTATTGTATACAGATATACAGAATGGTCGTATAATATTTCTGATGAAACAAGGATTTAACTTCTTCTTCTCGTAAAATGTAGATATGTAATTCAAAATGATACAAAAAAGGCAATACGATTATATTATATGATGTAAATCCATGTTAAATCAATCGCAACTGAAACAGATATCACAAATAGGAGGTCCTGAATGCCCGGCGTCGACTCAATACGCAAAGTTAATCCGATGGAAGAATTTCTGGTACGAGCCCTTTTGGGCTCAACGGATCGAGTGAGATTACAGATGTATGTAATTGAATGAAAAATATATAGGAAAATCAATATAAAAAAACAGCGTCACACGTTTTTCGCGTATCCTGATATGCAGGAAAATGCTTGCGTAGACAGAGAGGATCTAGTGTTATGACACTCCCTTTCTCACTTACCGCCCAATTTCCAGAATAAAACCCAGGACGGTCACGTTGACTGTGAAAATATATCTCACTGCGTGACTACGGCCTAATGCAATATTAGTAATTTCCCTTGAGATAGACATATAGATTTTGTAAAGAGTTCATAAAAATAGCTACTAAAAATATTTAAATATAAATAACAAAATATAAAATTACTTTACAATTATTATAGAAATCAATTTATTATCATATTTACTACAAAGAGGCCAGTCGTGGCGCAGGGGCATAAAGTGTGACTGTAAAATCGACTGGTTGTTGGTTCGATCCCCAGTGGAGGAAATGAAATATTTATTTATTTTAATTTCTTCGCTCTGGTGTCGAGGAAACGCGCGGCTTCGCGGAAATCGGCGAACGGAGTGTCTTAACACTAGGTTCCCTCTGCCTACGCTGCTGTGTGCGGGATACAGCGTGAAGGTGATTTTATTTAATTTACTACAAAGATAACGAGAAAATTTTTCAAGTTACAGAGTAGAACAATTTTATTTACATCGATTCGCTTAATTTGTTTACGTAAGTAGATATTTAAATAACAAAAAATATTTAATCATATCAAATACCCTTCATGTACTCTCTGGGAAATTAACCTACAATCCCCCTTATCACTCTCACTTATCAACACGACGGAATCGAATAAGAATGTAATAAAATACTCTCTTCTCATTTTTGTCATATTAAATTCCCTTGCAACAGGAAAATCCACCCATTTTTCGTAAGAATAGTTGCCGAAACGCGGTGTGCTCTGTCATGAGATAAACTCTATGGTCGATTCAAGGTAAGATTGATATCAGAAAAGATATAAGAGAAAAAAAGATATAAGATAAATATATAAGTCTACGAAAGTTAAAGTAACTCTATTTATTATATGTGGCGTAAATCACTATTGCTTTAAATACCTATGTATTTTTCTTTTTAGTTTCACGCTGCCCACACATAGCGGAGTAGGCAGAGGTCATGTTAGACAAAGTGCGGCGTTGGGTTCCGTTACATAAAGTAAAATAAACGACGTAATGATTTTGAATCTCTTAAGTTCCCCTTCTCCGACAACTTTTGATATATCCACTAACGTTTAACTCACTTTGTAATAGTACAAATTAGTACATTTTTGATATAGCTATAGTTTTTCCCGTATAGATATAGTTTTTCCCGTATAGGTGGGTAAACAAAGTGAAGATGGGGAATTTTCCCTTTCCACGTCCTCACTTCCCGTCCCATTTTCGAGACAAAGCGTGTTGAGTGGCGGAACGAAAAATCACACTCTTACCAGTGCGGGTAAATAAATAAGTTATAATTTATTTTAATTCAACTTAAATACAAATCATCGACTCTGAGCGTCGCTGTTAATTAGTAGCGAAACAAAATTATATGAAGCATGCGCTATGCATATTCAATGAGCTGAACGATATCTTTGAAGTGAACCCACTTTGAGGGATTACAGCTTTTGTTCCGGATGCGATGCCGCTCGTTACCGGTGCTTTAGACGAGTGCCGAGCGTAATGTTACTGCGAAACGGCGTGAGTCTTTAATTTTTTTAGTAGTAGGCAGAGGGAACCTAGTGTTAAGACACTCCGTTCTCCACTTTCTGTTGAATTTTCGGGGCATTGCGTGTTAAGTGGAGGAACTCAAGGCCGCGCTTAACTTTGTAGCAGAGAGAATAAATTTTTAATTGTTAAAATATTAACAATTAAAAATTTATTCTCACTAAGTGAGAGTCGAACCAAAAACCGTTACGTTTAAAGTCCCACGCTTGTGCTCGTGCGCCAAGACGGCCTCCGAATAAGTTACTTTAAATTTCGTCGACTCATATTCTTACAGTTTTTTAGTTATTAGGGTAAAAGAGTTATTAAACATTGGTGGTAAGAATATCTTATTCATTTTCCAATAATTTTGGTGACATTAGATGCCGGTACTTACCCTTACACCTTTTCTGACCATCTAGATATAATGAAAATAACTTAAATTTAGAATATTAACCAATAATATCAAATTAATTAATTCTGAAACTATGATGGTGCAGCGGCATTGCGTTTGACAATAAAAGCGACGGTTATGGGTTCGATTCCCACTTTTGAATGGATGGTCTATTCCCCTTTCACTACACCGTTCAGGTAACAAGACAAATCGCAGCTTTGAAATTCGTACTTCAATACGCAATATCTCAGAAAACGGAGCAGACACTGTGTGAAGTAAAAAAAAAATAACCATCAAATACTTTTTTTCTTCATATTTTTTGCTAATAAAGTGGGGAACGGTGTGTCTCAACACTAGGTTCCCTCTGCCTACCCTGCAGTGAGCGGGGTATAGCGTGAAGCTGATTTTATATTTCTTGCTCGAGACAAAATCAATACACATTACCAATAGAATGATCGATTGGAGAAGCAATTATTCGTGACGACGCCCACCACTCGACTTAATCCAAATTAGAGCGACAGAACGGCCACTCGTAAACTACCGTTCATCCCTATTATCATAATTTATTCTTAGACTGGAAAAATAAATCTCGTTTACGTTTCGTTGATTCTTCTATTTTTTTCGGTAAATACGAGAAAATCTTAGGGCGGGAATGTATTTTGAGTTTTAGATATTTATTTGGGATTTTTTTTTCATCACGTTTCACGCTGTATCCCGCACGTACCAAGTTAGGTAGAGGGAAACTAATGTCTACGTTACGTACTTTCCGCCCAATTTCATTTAAGCTCAATGTCGCGCTTAGTCTTGTTACCAGAGTGAGGAAATGTACATGACTAATACCCCCGAGTTGGAATCGAACCCACAATCGAAGCCTTTTTATTATGACACTGTGCCGCTGCGCCAAGTGGTATTTTTATTTTTTGTTGCTTATTTCATTTCTAAGCATATGTATACCACTACGCAAATATTAGGCAAGTAACTATCACATATAAAGCAAAATATAACAAAGCAGTGTGAAAGCGAAATTGGTAAATAAATGATTGCAGCGTGGCTTTCGCTAAAGGTCCAACAATCCAACTCGATTTATCTAAGCCCAGTGTTAGTGGGCTCAAGGGACTGTTTGAAATCATTTTTGCTTAGAGTATATTATATATTTAGTATATATTTTGTAGCTTCACGCTGTATACAGTATATAGAAGGGTAGGCAAAGGGAACCTAGTGGAACGACACTCTATTCACAATCTTCACCTTATTTTTCGAGATATAACGTGTTGACTTGAGGAACCTAACGCCGCGTTTCCTTTTATTAACCAAAGCAAAGAAATGAAAATAATACATTCTCCCGATTGGCAATCGAATCCACAACCATCGCGTTTACTTTCAGGTGCTGTATCTTTACACTACGACGGCCTCTCACTTTAACAGAGCAATTGCAAATAGAACATTACATACAAAACCCTACCGAATACAAAGAAATAAAAACAAACTCGTCAGTCCGTCCTATCCAACATACCTACACAAGTCCTAGACAAACGTTGGCAAAGCAAATGTTACTGGCGGAACGAGTAAATACACATTTGTAAAGGTGATCCGATGGCCAGTCGACAGACGGGCATTAGTTAAACGCTTTCAGTGCTCATTTTCAAATAGACTTTTTGTAACTTAAAAATGTTAACGATTTTTAGAAGTAGACACGGTCAAGTGTGAGTTGGACTCGCCTATCGATGGTTCCGTATGAATTTAATGGTAATATGTCAACTGGAAGCAAGTATCATTTATTAAATTGACAAACTTAAATTTGCGTGAGCCCTAATTTTGTGTATGCATGTGTCAAAAACAGAGCTTACGTGATCGTATCTTCTGATTACGTATACTTCGAAGCTAAATATTTGTATCAAATTTTAGTTTGAAGAACCTCCATATATTCTTTTTTGTAATAGAGAACCCTAAAAATGTAATTTCAATGTACCTACGCTACCTATGATAACTTAATTTATCTATAGCAAATATAAAGAATATTTTTTTTATATACTCCAGAGATTTTTTATTCAATTACTAATTTTAACTTTATCGGGACGCAGTTCAAATGCAGTGCAAATGTTCATGTTATTTTAGTTAGGTACTTATTCAATTTGGAATATTTTTTGCTCCTCGTTATATCTCGAATTTTATGACGTAGACAGATGAAACCTAAGACATTCCGTCCAATTTTTTAGACATTGTGTATTGAGTGTTGTAAGGGCGAAAATGAAAATAATTAAAATGTAATCGTCACGCATAAAAATTTAAAACATCTTTAAACAACATACTTTAAAATATAAAAATCAGCTAAAATATAGAATTTCAATATAAAGTTACAAATAAACGTAGGCCGGAATTTTATTTAAATTTAGCTAACTACCTAAATAATAGACAATAAGAGAACACCAACAAAGGTATATTTACATCCAAAACATATAAAGTTCCACTCGAATGGTACTTCAATTAATTGAAGTATTATAAAATATTAAATAACAAATACGACAGGCACTGGAGAGCTTTTAGAAACGTTAAACAGAAACCGACCTTGGGAAAAGATCGATCGGTGTATTTAAATTTAGGTACAAGTCACTGACACGCCCTGGAGTTATGATACACATTTCAAATAATTAGCCTTCAAAATAATAAAGTATTATCGATCTATATTAATAGCTAGAGATTGTTTGATTGAAATTGATTTTGTGGCCAGTCGTGGTGCAGTGGTACAAGTGGTACTGTGGTGTGACTGTAAAACCGACTGGTTGTGGGTTCGATCCCCATTCGAGGAGATGAAATATTTACTTAAATTTATATTTTCATTTTTTCACTCTGGTGTCGAGGTAAAGCGCGGCGTTGAGTTTTACCACTCAACACGCAGTACCTCCAGAATTCGGCGAATTATTTTTAGCATTCGTTTCCCGGTCTTCTATCCGATCTTTCGACATAATCAAGGAAAAAGTGCCAAAGATTCAATTACTTGATTTAATATTTTTTTATTCACTATTGTTACTTTCACGCTGTATCCCGCAAACAGCAGGGTAGGTAGAGGTAAACTAGTGTTAAGACACTCCGTTCCCCACTTACTACTTTATTGGAATTAAATAAAAAAACAAATTTGAATATGGAAAAATGTATGTTACCCGCACACAGCAGGGTAGGCAGAGGGAACCTAGTGTTAAGATACTCCGTTCCCTACTTTCTGTCGAATGTTGGGGTACCGCAGCTAATAAAGACAATAACAAGATAATAATATATATATATATATATATATATATATATATATATATATATATAT
>DWAN01004253.1:0-12390 GCA_018230445.1 Heliconius hewitsoni | reverse complement strand
GCGCGGGTTCGAGTCCCGCTACGTTCAAATTCTTATACGTTTTCTAAATAAGTATTGTACTTGTATTGTTAGAGGTCGTTTGATTTCACTTTGGCGTGAAATTGACCGTCTCAGACCCTCTCATGGTCACGTAAATGTCGAATGAATATAATATATCAGGAATATAAGTCTTATTCTAGCATCTGGGATTTAAGATATTACCACTGATCCAGTGGTTAATGATTTTGTATAAGTAATGTTAAAAGTTTTAGTATGAAAATCATATCAAATATTTGTCATTTTTCCTTTTAATGGAATAGGCAGAGGGTACATAAAGTAAGGCATTTCGTTTCTCGTTTTTCGAAGTATTGCCCGTTGAGTGGTAAAATTCAACGCCGGTTTTGCCCTTGTGATAGCGTGGAAATGAAAAATAGCTCATTTCCACAAGTGGGAATCAAACACACAATTATCGCGTATAAAATCTTCTTAATTATAAGTAATTCGTAAATATAAATTATTCGTGACATCTCTTACGTTCTACGATTACCTGTTTTGACACTAACATAATATATACCGTCACGAGATGTTCATTCCGTTGCAATAAAAGGCGTCAGCTTTGTTTATGTTTTAAGTATTATTTAGTATAAATTGTATAATATAATATATGAAATAATATTAAAATATGAGATATTAAAATTTGTTTACAATACAGGTTAAATTTAGAAAAAATATTAAAACTTGAAAATTATAATAAATCATGAGCCTCCGGAATTCGGCAGAAAGTGGGAAGCACATTTCGTATTAACACAAGGCTCTTTCTGTAAATATACAGGGTAAAGCTAAAAAACATCGCTTTCTTTTAGAGAAGTCACCCTACGTTTACTATTTTCTGCCATAACCATAAAAATTGACCTTAAAGCAACCAAATAGTATTTTTAATTTAAAAACATTTAACATAATCATAAGTCAGCAAACCATATTTTAAGCATTTTTTTTTTATATTTTCTACAGAAAAAAGGGCAAAATACAAATACAAAAACAAAAACAATATTTCAAATATAAGTCCTCCGAGACACAAATGGGTAAATGAATTCATCCCGTTATGAATGAATGCCTTAGCGTCGCCGTTGTATTAATTGATATAAATCGTTCGTCTGCGGGCGAATGGGCGCTTAATTTGAGTTTTCATTTTAACTAAGAATCATAAGAACAAAGCTTCCCTTATATATAAATATCAAGATAACCGGAAATCATAAAAAAAATGTTAATTTTTAGTCGGTTTTGAAATTTATTATAATAGTATGTATATACTCTATTAGTTATTTGGTTTTCGTGTCCTTCTAGTTTTATTTCGCATACAGCAGGATAGGCGGAAGGAAAATATTCTTAAAACTACTCGTTTTTCACGCACCAGATAATGAAAATAATTCAGTCCCTTAGATATATAGGCAAATTAATTCGATTGAGGCAATCAGGTCAAACTTTGTTTAACTAGCCCTGTAAAATTAATTGAAATTACTGCGTACTATATCGAATTTACAACCACCATTTTAAACTTCAATTGAAATAACAACAAATAGTATTAAAATATATTTAATAGATAATTTCCTATATTATTATGTTATTCTTCTTGTTCGAGTAACTTTTAAAGCCTCGTGACTCTGAAAGTCACGAGGCGAAAAACTAGTCGTGGGGATGTTAAGCTCGCTGTGCTTGCAGTGACCGCTAACAAGTAACAAGCATTCAAGCCAAACCAACCAAAATTCGTAATAAGAGGAACGCTATAGTTGTATTTATGTACATAATAAAGAATAATAGACCTATAGTTAAATAAACTTTTACCAGCTTAAATAGAAATAATTTATAAAAATATATGACACACTGAGGGTGGAAGGCCTTGTTTGGTAGATACATTCGGTTAACGTGATGTAATAGAGTCTAATAATAGCCTTCCTCAATGCATTATTACGTGTTAAGTAGCGGATCTCAACGCCACACTTTGCCTCGTTACCAGAGAGGGGAAATGAAAATATTAAATATTTCATTCCCCGGAGTGAGAATCGAACCTATAACCGTCGACGCGACAGCGTCTATATTATGTTTACTAATTTCTCTATTAACTTACTGTAGCGACATTCTACTTATGATTTGACTAATATCAGCACAGTATATTGTTTAAATAAGTAAATTGTAAGTAAAATCCAGTATTTGTCTATGGCAAGTGTTAGAGCGTGGTTAGAACAAGTTTCCATAGCCTCAAGTAAATCTGATTATGATCTGAAAATGTTATTAAAAAATGAAATTAAATCAGCTTCACGCTGTATCCCGAAGTGTTAAAACACTTTGTGCCCCTGCACCACAACTGGTCTCTAGTTAAATATTATTTGAAATAATAAAAATTGATTTGATAAAAATCAATAGAAGACAGCAAAAAAATTGCACACTAGCAGAGCGTGGTTTCGATCCACGGACCTCTGGGTTATGGGCCCAGCACGCTTCCACTGCGCCACTCTGCTGTACGGCCTTTGGGTTCTATATACTTACCTATTTTATATGACATATGACACCTATTTTTGACACTGTGTAGTGTAGTAGAATAATGAGAACCCTATTAGATAGTGAGGGTCGGTAGTAGTCTTAACTGTCTGAGTGCCAGTTGACACTAGACCTGCCTGCTCACTAAGCACCTAGTATCTTACTAGTATACACAGTACAACTTGATGGTTATGGCTTCAATCGCAATGGTTGTGGATTCGAACTCCGCTCGGGGGATTAAATTTATAATTTATCCGCTTTGATATATATTTCGTTGGGTTTCACCACTTAACATGTACTCCGAGGGAAAAGCGGCGAATGGACTGTCTTCATACTCTTATGAAAAAAAAGAAAAAACACAAAAATAAACACAAGAGGCTAAAAAGAATCTGAAAAACAAAAATATATACATCCAACCACTTCCTCCATTCTTTCTCTATCTTAGGATGACACTTAAAACAAACCATATTTTAGTAATTATCTATTAATTTTATACGAGCTCTCCACGATAATTAACTGAGGTGCTATTAACGTTCGTCGAGCTTTCCTTCCCTCTCTTTTCCTCTCGCAGCGCTATTTACATAATTTACACAACATTCACAAAAGGAAGCAGAATAAATCGTTTGATACAATCTTAGCGTCCTTTCTGTAAACACTTGTCGCGAGTTTCTCCGAATATATTGTTGGTTTGGAATTTGTTAGAGCTTTTCTCTAGAGATGAAAATAAGAAAGAGAGACTAACGAGACCGAAAAATATGTAATTCGCGGAATATTTAGTAACCTTGTCAGTATTGCCAATATAATTAGTTGATATGTCAAAAGGAATAAATGCGAAGGAAGAAATTTTGTGGGGAATGAAGTGTCTTAATAGAAACGAATATGCTGTGACACTGGACCACGACAGAATCTATACAATTTTATAAATAATATAAAGTATACAAAATTCATTGAATTCTTTGCGTACAAAATATTTTTAAAGTGTACATATAAAACTCCATATTTTGATATTTCGTTACAGTAGAAACTTTTGTATATGAAGGTATAGTCGTCACGCATATTATTTGTTTTTTTTTTACGTAGATAAAAAACAGAGTATCTTGACACTAGGTTTTATCTGCTAACATTATAAAAATTTCATTTCCTCGAGTGGGGATCGAACCCACAACCAATCGCTTTTACAGTCACATTGTATAAGTGTTCAATAGATAATTAAAATAAATTTAAACTAATCTTTTATATTTTTTTAAAAAGCCCACTCGCGCTCCCGTAAACTTGTCTACGTTCCACTGCGCCACTATGACTATTTTGAAAATAACTCTATCCATTCTCCAACCAATCATTTCTTAATCGCACTAATACCTAAAAATTAGCTCTTATTTTCAGTTTCATCGTCCTTTTGGAAATGGTACCAAACTATTACCGTTATGTAAAATACAATAAAACTTCTCAATAAATGAACTATTCAACAGAAAAATATTTAACAATTAAAAAGAAAACTAAATTATAAATACATCTAAAAGCTCTTTACCAAATAAGCTTTTCTCACGTAAGTTATATTTGTTGGAAACATTCACTTCGGCTCAAACATCTATAGAGTATAGTTTACACAACGATTTTATTTCAGTACACGAGAGGTTCTAATACCAGCTTAGAGTTACAACGTCGTATCTAATTATATGTTAAGTAAGTTATTCATTAAATACCAGATATATTCTAGAATATAAAAAGATTATTCGTCAATATTACATTTTGGTGGTCTTGCTACGGAGTTTGAAATTAATTTTCATTTTCATTTCATTTAGAGCCGTGTTGACGAGTAGGGTCTGATTGCAAGTGCTAACGGTTGTGGGTTCGATTTTCACTCGGCGTAATTATTTTTTATTTCAGTTACCTAGCTCTGGTAACGAGATACAGCGCTGCGTTCAACCCCGAGACTCAATACGCAATACTTTGAAAATTAGAGAACGAAGAGTCTTGGTTTGAAACTGATCTTATATAAATTAAAAGAAATGCGTCAAAATGAAAAAAATGGATCTACATTTATCTAACTCCGGTCTCTAATACTATTTCTCTAGCTAACTAAATGATTATTGCAATCTAGAGCGATTTAATTTAATTTAACATTCGTAATCCTTTCCAAAGTTGAATGTTTAAATATTATTAGTAAATTATATGAAATAAACAACTCATAAGTAAGTTTACTTACATGCCAAATTTCAATAGATCTTTAATTATATATATCAGACGAAAATGCCATTCACGTTTGAACATTATCTGCTAAAGTAGCATTTCACTGTCTGTTTCAGTTTGATAGACTGTTATGGTTGTTCATAAGATGTTCCAGACAATAATTTTTTATGGTAAATGCAATGGTAAATGCTCATAACGCTTCATTGTTTCTTATTGTATAGCTTGATCGCTTTTGTTATACTTTAAGTGTAGGCGTCTTAAAAATCAAATATATGTAATATAAAGTAGGTTCAAATTTCGTTACGTTCAATTTTTTATGTTTTTTAAAAAAACAGTCAAACAAAAATAAATGCTAGAATCTTGTTCTGTTGCTATTTTTATATTTCTCTTAATCAAAATCACTTTACATTGTATAACCCGCACAAATCATTGTAGGCAGAGGTAACCTAGTATTAAGATACTCCGTTTCTCATTTTACGCCGAATTCTAAAGGAATGCGTTGAGTAGCGAAACTCAACGCCGCGCTTTGTGTCGATACCAGAGGGAAGAAATGAAAATGTTAATTTAAATAAATATTTTATTTCTGGTGTGGGGCTCGAACCCACAACCAGCGTTTACAGACACACACTTGTGCCTGGCCTTCATTATATTACAAACGTGTATTATGGGTTCACTTCCCACTTGGAGTAGTGAATTATTTTCATTTCTTTGCTCTAGTATCATAGCAAAAGGTGCTTGCTGTTGAGCCTGTACTATAGTAGTAATTGAGTATTTAAACAGTTTTGAGTATTTATAAAAACTATTTATATTTATACAACAAATACTCATAACATTAAAATATTACCAATTTGTTTGCAATTCAACGTTTTAAAGTGAAGCAACTTTGATATTAAAATGAAAATGACTAGCTGCACAGAAACAAACTCTCAGACAGAGGCAGATTGCCTTTGTAAAGGAAAGCTCTTTAAACAACTTCGTGAAAGTACTTAAATATATTTGTAATTTTGCTTTCGAGCTTTAATTATTTTGATGTTTATGTGAAAATTAAACCACAGTAGTAGAAATTCGTCTGATGTCGTTCCGAATTTGTGAAAGTAAATATTAAATGTTTCAAGTATATCACCCAACAGTTTCAGTAATATTAAAGTTTTAATTTTTTATATAAGCCATAATTATTTCATTTGAAAAGGCATCGCGGCACAGTAATATTGGACAGCGTCTGACTGTCAGCACGATGATTGTCAGTTCAATTCGATCTTGGAGTGATATTTAAATTATTATTTTTTTCCCGTTCTGGTACACAAAGCGCAGTGGTGAGTTTCATCCCATAAATGGTGCGCGGCGAACACAGCATCTTAACAATAGGTTCACCCTGTCTAACCTGCTGCATGCAAGGAAAAGTATGAAACTACTTTGATTTTTTCAAAATGTATAATTTAAAAAAAAAAATCTTTTTATGAAAATCACCAGAACATCTTAGAATATGATTTGTTTAGTTGTTTGTAAGTAAAATTAACGATTACTTTAGTTTTGAATTAGTTCTCTTCTAATCTAATTTGGAAATATATTTAAATTCCATATTATCTGCCTTTTAATATAGTAAACAAAGAAAACCCACCAACAAATAATAAAATGTTATGATTAAGAAAAAATTACTTGCAAAGTGGCGAAAATTAACACCACATATTTGTTACCCAAATTTAGAAATAAATATATCGTTGCAAAACATTCGTACTCTAAGTTTGCAATTAACTAGCACTAGTTTTCATTATCTTAGGATAAAGATAAAATATATTTTCCAGGTTTACGCTTTATTTTGCTCATAGTACATTAACCTTACTATAGTATAAGCGAGATAAAATAGGCAGTGTGAACCTACTTCTAAGACACTTTGTTCCCCACGTATGTATGCATAAACCAACTATTGAGCTATTACTCAACATAGTGGCGAAACTCAACGCCGTATTTTTTCTTGTTATCAGGGTGAGGAAATCAAATAATTAATTGCCCCAAATGGGAATTTACCCCACAACCCACGCATTTGCAGTAACACTGTGCCATTATCAATACTAAAACATAAATATACAATGGTATATTTATTTTACTTAAGTTCTATTCATAAAACTAATGAATCAAAGAGCTTCTAATAAATATCGTAATAGGAAATCCATGTATAGCTGTCAAGAGTCGGCCCCCACTCACACACATAATTAGTTATTGATTGATTGCTTGCCCAAATAATGGGAAATTACGTTAATTACAACTGATTTAGAAGCATAACTTTTTTCCTCCTACATTGCTCCTGTTAAGCGGTTTTAGCAAGGGGTATCTAGTGTTAGAACTCTTCGTTCTCTATTTACTTCCTAATATGTCATTACGTGTAGAGTAACAGATTTCCAGGAAACCACAACCACACCAGGAAAAAGTTCCTGGTATATTTGTATCTGCGTAATAAAATATAAGAACCTAATTTAAGTACAACAATTAATAATTTTGTCATCAAAAACATGGCAGTTAAACTTAGTTTAGTTTAGCTTACAACAATATACCATCGAGCTGGTCTGATGTTGGAGCCGGGACCTAAATAGTGAGACTCTTCAGTTGTTACTATAAAATATTAAAGCTTAGGCTTTTTTATTATAGCACCGGACATATTCTGGGGATCGAACACAGCCGTTCTGTTACAGTCACTCACATGTGCCCCTGCGCCATGACGGCCTCTAAATCAAAATACGAAATTAATTAATATCTTGATACGGCTTCATTCTCTTGGACTGAACAGCTATAGCAGGTAATCTTACTACAATATGTATACGAAATCTAACAGAAGCGAGCCTCACAGTTTGCTAAAAGCTTGAGTTAGTTGGTCAGAGTGAATGGACGGTTTCCAAAGAGGCGCAGGTTCAAATCCCGCTACGTTGAAATTTTTATTTTTATACATTTTCCTAATTATTTTTTTTCTTTCTTAAGTGTGGAATAACACTTTAACACTGTAAAAAAATATTTACAAATACATCTTCTTAGTACAAAAGCTTTCACATACAAACATATATAGTAAAAAGAGACGTTTTCTGAGTTATTAATATATCTAGTTCGATTACGTCGGATATTGGTAATTGTGTTCAACCGAAGGTGCGTTTCTCTATATTTAGATTTTTACACCCGAGTTACTTACCCAAAGTTATTAACTACAAAGTGGGGGATTGAGTTCAAGTTTTAGTCACTGACATTGTAGAGATACGTAAACAGATCATTTTTTATGAGAGTAATTTCTATAAAAGATATCTTTTTATTTAAGTTTTTGAAATAATAGCTAAAAATTTATATAAAAGCATCATATTTCCATAGAGCAAGATAGATAGATATAGGGAACCTAGTCATACTCCATTCCCAATATGTCATTACATTTCTATATTTGGGATACGGCGTTAAGTTAAAAAAAATCTTTACAAATGCAACTAACACATAATTTCACGTTCCACGAACAAAATTTTCACATTGTAATAAGCCGAACTCGGTCGGCGTGCTTAGTGAGGATAAATAAAAGGCTTCGGCTGCAACGCTATATTAGACTCTGTAAATTTGGCTTATGGAAGTTTGTATTTAATATTTGGGAATATTTTATGCATTTAGAGCTTAAGTTTATATTTAGTATATACCAGTGTTGTGGTGGAACTGATTGTTGGATGTATGTGATTGTAAACATCCTTAATGTTATTATAATTTAATATATTTAAAAATTTAATTAAAAAAATTGAAGGAAAGGGAGCAATGGAAGTGGAAGTGTCAAATGGAAGTGTTATAATGGGAATGGAGTACTACGAGAACTAAGTTCCCAGGTTAGCCTACTTTGCTATATGGGGCATACAATGTGCAATAAAACAATTAAAATATCGATCTTTTTGTTGGACTTCTGAAGTCTTTGCTCTCTGGCTTAAACCAAAAATAATACATAATATATTTAAAATTTTAAAAAATTAACAATTCCTTAAGCAAAACCATGTAAAACAATAAGTTAATCAAAAACAACATTTTAATATTGTAAAATATACGTATATTTCCCAATTTATTTAAAAGGTAAATTTAGGAAGGTATCTTCCTACGATAATTAAATCTGTAATCACGTTTATAATGTGAGGTCGCATCTAATTACCAAATTCCATATAAGGCTACGTTGGGTTGGTAACGCTATCTTATTACACGGTTGTATGTAACATTTAATATTTAGAATATTATTTTGGTTCATATAAAATAAAAATCATGAATAGGTACCGCATTTTATCTCATCATAGCATTTATTTATAATGTAGTGTAGTATACAAATTTATCTCCATACTAAATATTCAAATAATTACAATTTGCAACATAAAAGTAACGAAATAAAACGTCTTCAGCTTAACAACCACCACATAAACAACTGTAACTCAATAAGATGGAAGCTTACAAAGTTTCATCTCGCGGAAAGCTATAAAATTTGTAAAAATTAATATCAACGGATACAATTAAAAGTTATATTGCGGTAATAACGTCGACGATGACGGCCGGCGGTAGGTAGGTTACCGTTACGCGGGTCTCATCGCTAGAGGACATTTATAGCGTCATCAGCTCTACATAATTAGGTTATTTTAAAAGATATAAACTCTACTGTACTGTTGTAGGAAATGAACTCATCTTCTTAACTTGGTGTGTGTATTTTCAACAAAAAGTTCAGGAAATCAACCGTATACCTGAGTTTCAACTCGATATTTTCAAGCGTTCCTGAGATAAAGGCTCTTTACAGATAGACAGACAGACAGGCTGATGGATGGACAGACGGACGGACAATAAAGTGATCTTATAAGGGTTGCCCTGATGAATTTGAGTTAGTACTAATACTTCAGGAAGATCATAAAACGGCCATTTTTCTCTCACCGTCGCGTGAGTGAGTAATGCCCGCTTAAGTAAGGATCTTGTCGTATAAATTACCGTTCTTATTGGATATGACGCTCGAGACTGATATATTAGTGGGGTTTAATTTAAATGTTCTTAAATGTTGTAAAGCTAGGCTTATTTTTATTAAATAAACAAAAAAACTTTAGTAGTAGTAAAGGCGATCGTAATATCATTACACAATGTCTCGAAATTTCATATTTTTGCTGCAAAAACCCAATGCGAGGATACATTGCTATAAGCGGAATAAAGCGTAAAGTTAACAAATGTAAACATATTTCTTCTAAAGCATTTTGCTTATAGTCATCGTAATAAATAATATTCTTTATCTCACGTGTGGAGTGATTTCAAGCATTCAAGGCGGCAAATGAGTTCTTCCGGTGTTTTATCGTCAATATTTTTATCGTAGCGACTTGATATTAAAAAAAATGGTACTATGTATTTCTTTATTTTGTGCACAATTTCTTTTTCGTGAAATGGACAAAAATATTTTCACGATTTCTTAAATAACATTATTCTGTAACATTGTATATAATTTATATATTTTTTAAGGCTAAAATGTACAATATTTCCTCACGGTCCTTCTAAGACACTTTTTTGTCACAAATACTCATTTTATAAGCTTTTTTACAAACATTATTAGAGGATGTGATTTAAGTAATTAACTTCATTTGCACCCTCATTCAGATTTGTGGCTTCAAAGGAATAACATTTAATATACAAAACGATATCGTTATCATTACATTACGCTATATCCCAAATGATATCCTTTTTTGTGTTTATTTCCTTTATTTATTCGTTGTTATATTTTAATTATGATTAAAAAAAATTGTAAAATCGTTGTTTTGTATAGAGATACTGTTCTGAAAGATCAACGCGGAGTTGAGTTCTGCCATTCAACACGCAGTGTCTCGAAAAGTAAGCGTAAAATTAAGTATAAATAATTTTAAGCTTAAAATAATTAACTGTAAAATGTACGACGGTAGTGTATTTACTAATTATTAACGAGAAACATGGAGACCGTGGCAATATCACACTAGATTATCTCTTTACAGAGCAACAGCGTGAGGTAAAAACTACTTTTAAAAACACTACTTTTCGTACACTATAAATTGTAAGCATATCAAAATAATAAATAAAAATATATACTAACTGAATGAACGAACGAGAATAATACCTACGTGAAGTTACAATATGGTGGGAAAAGAGAATAGTAAAAAGTAAAGATTGGGCGCCAATTGGGCATTGAAGTGACCTAATTAATAATACTGTGTCCACTATGTACTGCTATGCGGCTTTTTTTTTACTCATAGCGTGAAAATGAAAAAAATAAATATAATCATTCCCCCGAGTGGGGATCAAACCCACATAGTTGTCTTCTAGTCGCCTATTCAGTAACGTTTGATGACAACTGTTCAACCAGTACGTTTCGCCGGTCTCGGTCGGAAATGTCGGTCACTAACATTCGGTATAGTCCACAAGTTTCAAGTCGCCTAATGTGCTATGGAGTGAGCTATGCTCGCAGTGTCTTTGAAAGTTAAACGCGCCTACAGTCACATGCGGTGCCGCTTTACCACAATGATCTATAGCAAGAATATAATAAAGATGTATTAAGAAAATCACTTAGGGGCCGTTCAAGTATTACGTAAGCACTGTAGGGGGGGGTCTTGGGTTTGCTAATTTTTGACGTGTTCAATGAATTTTTTTAAGAGGATTGTTTATTTTTGATGACACTGGGGGAGTCAATAATTGCAAAAAACTGCTTACGTAATACTTGAACGGCCCCTTATTGAGACGGTCTAGAAACTCTAAGATTGTCCAGGTTTTTCTTACAACAAAGTTTTAATTGGTAGTTCAAGTCGTTCATTACATCGCAACGTACTATCAGCTGTTTGCGGTTATTAAAAACTCATTTTTTTTCCGCCGTAGCTAACTATATTTTTGAAATATAGTTTATTCTTCGAGATTCTACAAATTAAATTGTTTGTTTTTTTTTAGGGAAATTTTAATAAAATTTTATTACATTAAAGAGTAAATAGTTTGGGTCAAAGCGATAGTTATAAATTCATTCATTCATCCAGCTTGGAGGAAATAATTCATTAAATACTAAATTAACACTATAATAGCTGAAGACTATGTTTGTTTGAACGAGTTAATCTTAACAACTTTGTATTGAATTTTTCTTGTCTTTATTTTAATATTGTATAATTAAATTGAGATTGTGTTTTTTATAGACTCTTTTAATATAAGATATCTCTAATTTATCTATGACTTCATAATATGATTTAAGTAACTAATCATAATTCTTTTATACAAAATCATGCTTTGAAAAGCTAGACAACTTCACTCAGAGACAACACTTAGTGTTTAACTGACAATAAATGTACGTGATAAAAATTAAAATTTAATTTTTTATGTCAATTATTTTTGTAAAAATAAATGGAACTGCTTTCGACAGATTTTATAGAATTAATATTGTTATTTATATTCGTGCAATGTTTAAAACGCCGAATTTAAAATTTAAATAAACGTTTTGAAGCTGGAATACGTGGAACGTTTTTTATCTTACAAATTAAATGCAATAAAGTCCGTTTGCGATAGATTTGTATGTTTTTATTTCACCTTTACGGTTAGCGGCAGAACTCAACGCCACGCTTAATATAACTTGTGGGTTAGACACTACGCGATGATGGTCTCAATGGTAAAAAAATAAATCAGCTTCACGCTGTATCCCGCACACTGCAGGGTAGGCAGAGG
>DWAN01004252.1:0-12393 GCA_018230445.1 Heliconius hewitsoni | reverse complement strand
TTTATTCTGTTTATGTCTCCAATTGTGCACAATAAAGTGTAAATAAATAAATAATCTAATCATAAAATTTTGTTAAATGATAATCTTGTATATCTTATTAAAATATCAAAATAGATAACATAAACAGTCTCACAAACAACTCTAAGCTTTATTAAACTTCTTTTTTTATTTCGTTTTTTTTTAGTTAAGACTATGTATTTTTCTTGAAATTCTTTAGGAACCTGGTTCATGTTATCTATGCGTTATATTTTGTTTCTACCTGTCACAATTGACCATTAGGTCACATTCATGTTTGTTATCCTCACCTGCAAAAATGTCTTCCAGGAGGTAGCGTCACTTCAACAGCATCATAACCTTTTGTCTTAATAAATGCTTTAGCATCTGGCAACTCACAATCAACAAACCATTCAAATACCTCCAATACTAAATACGCTGAATCAATCTCATCAACTAATGGTACACCACAATTCAAAAGTACTCTAGGATTTATTACATTAAGGGATATTCTTATTATATTTTCATCTGGTCCATCTATTTGTAGGTATAGTGGTCCATACTTCGGTGCCAATATATCCAACGCCTTGTTTGAAGGAGCCTTAGTAATTCGAATAGGTGGATTGCTTGCTGCTGTCGTAAATCGATACATGGATGGATAATAGAGAATTGCTATGTTTTTCATTACTTTTTCTATCTAAAAACAACTTATAGATAAAAATATTAAATCTCATATTACTTGTCTTAATAGGGAATAGTTTTAGTATTTTTTAATAGTTTCAGGCTTCAAACTGTATTCCTCATCGTAAGCGTCAAGACATTTCGTTTTCCGTTCGAAGTTTTATCTTGGGTGGCGAAACTGTGCTTTGTCTTATCTGAAGATAAAATTAAAATGATAATTAATCGTCCCGAATGTAGAACAACGTCAAGACAACAGCTTTTCCATTGAAGCCCTGATCCACTGCATCATGATAACTTCGATAGTTAACATCAATTATAAGGCATTATTAAATTAAAATTCAGAAAAAGAAAATAATAACCATATCGTATTGGATCCAGTCACGTAATTCCTCTTTGGTTTGCTGGCCCATACTTGAATTAGCAGTTGTGGACCGATTGACATCCTTACCGGGCTTCTTTACCTATTAAAATAAACGTATACATTTCATCGAAGACTGTACTCTAAAGAGTACAGTCTTCGATGTACTCTAAAGAGTACAGTCTTCGATGAAATGGCTACACAATATAAAAAGATTTTTCCATTCGAATATGCAGATCCTGTTATTGGAATATTCAATCAAATCTCTTCAGCTTTAAAATATTATCATTTAGACATTTTTTTAAATATTATAATCGTTATCCATTGCGTTAAGCAAAGTAGGTACACCGTTCGGTTCCGTCAAGTTAAATGTAATTCTTGAAAATTATTGAAAGGCAAAGTAAAAATTTTTATTTTAGAGAAAAGAAAAAAACTTTTTAAATGCATAATATATACATACTTACAGGAGTTTTATCATTCTCTTCTCGAAATCGAAATGTAATCTGTGTAATATTAATTAATTAATATCATTAATGATTTTTTTTACTAATGCAATTTCGAAAGTAAGGCTAGATATTTTATAAAAGATCTAAATAAAATAAAATGAGACATTTTTAATTTCACGCAACCATCAACCATCATTTGTCATCAGAAGTCCCACTTCGCCACAGGTAATAAAATTACACCACTAACAAATAAAATAACACAATTTACTAAGAAACAATTTTTTGTATATAAAACAAATATTTACAGATTCAGTACTCTGCAAGTCCAGCAGATGAGGTGCGTATGACAGTTTCAAGAGTCCATTCACTTTCAGAAACCTCGTCCTGGGACAGTCGTAGGCTTCGTAGAGACCGTGGTGGCGAGCCCAGTCGACCCAACGGATGGTTTTCCATAGTGGTACATCTAACAAAAAATTTATTTATCCAATCAATTTAATCAATGTTTTTATACACTTTTTTGTTGTTAGTAATTAGAAACAAAAAGTTCAGACATTCTTTATAAAAATTTGAAAGTAGGACTGACTATAAGGTTGTTGTAATAAGTAAATCCAGAAATTTTAAGTAACTATTAAGTTAAAAGTTAATAGTAAATTAAAAGTTGTGGGTTTTGATTTTCGCTGTGGAGAATGCTGTATTTTCATTTCCTAGCCAACATGTGTAACACTACAGCCCCACTTCGTGTATAGTTTTCAAGACATTGCGTGTTAAACGGCGGAACTCAATGCAGCAATTTGTCTCGATCCTCAATCGAGGAAATGAAAATATTAAACATTTCATTTTCTCGAATGGGAATCGAAGCAACTACCTGTCGCGTTTACAGTACTACTGCGACAAGACTGACCTCTATTAAGAAGTTATTAATTTATAAAAAAAAATAACCTGGTTCGGGCAAAGGTTTTTTCAGTGGTAGATCCCTGACCATGATCACAAGCAGGTCCATTTCGTGTCCAGGCGATATACCCGGGAGGGTGTATGGCTGTAGACTCTTAGTATCTTCAATTTTGATAGACGTCATTGAACTTCGCTGTAATGTAAGACGTTTGAGTATAGGAAAAATTGATTGGAAATGCAGGCTGTTGATAGTAGGTTGTTCATACAAAAGTGCTTGCAAAAGTCCACTCCAATATTTTTTTACAATGAAAAAAATTAGGATTTATATTTAGGATAATTTTGGTATTTTTTTCTAAGTAAATATGAAATAAATTCATATTTTTAAGGTGCAAATATTGGAAATTTGTGGTACTCCAAGTGGAATTAAAAGAACATCTATATATGTACATACTTCAGAACTATATACTACACCAATTTAATACGTCACATGAGACTTTAATGAACAACTCCTGATAAGTAAGTATTTTCTACAAAAAAAAAACTAAAATAAAACATGGAAAACATTACCTATAATTTTATTATTCGCCAAATTTCTAAAATCAAGTGTTGTTGAAAGAATATACACGCAAAAAATTTAATAAGAAAAACTGGAGGCGCCGGGTATCGATCCCGGTACCTCTCGCATGCTAAGCGAGCGCTCTACCATCTGAGCTACGCCCCCGTTGTGCACTTAAATGAAATATTACTACAGCTTATATTTCGAAGCGTAATTATTGCATTTTACGTGAGAATAGTGCCTTTCACTGGAAAAGATTTTCGAAATACTAACCACGTTTCTTACTACGGGTTACCATAGTAATGAAAAATCGTAATTGACATTTTGAACGAAAACGACAATACATGTCAAACTTATGGTAGTGTCTGTCATCTAGGTCCTTGAAAACAAATTATATTGATAGAGACAACTTAGTGACACATCACTCCATTTTTTTGTATTCTTCTATTCTTTTTTATGCACAACTACCTACTTTTACCCGACCACGCGACGCAAATGAGGATAATGAGCTTATAAGTTTTTTCCATTCTCCAAGTGATTAAATCTTCACTATAAAATTTAAATGGGTCACGAATGTTATTCCTAATAAATTATTGGGCTTTTTTTTTCTTTTTAATATAATGCAGTCATGTCTTTTGATTTTTATGACACGAGATTCCGAACAATATATGGATTACTCGAACAACTGCCGTTTCTTTAGTAGCTGGCTTTTTAGTACTCCTAGACTTGGTTGTGCTGGCTAAGGTGTCGTCGTCGTCGTCCCAAGAAAAAGCTGGCACTTCTGATGAAAGCCGCCGCCATAATTTCTCATAATCTGTATAAATAAATTCATTGATGTCAGAGTGGCGCAATTTAAAAGTGTCTGACTGTAAACAATAGGAACATGGGTTCGAACTACATTTTTTGGTTTCGGGGAAGTTGTTATGTCTCTAGTTTCGTTTGTTCCGACTAAAATAGCAAGCAAATAAGATTTTTATATTTTGTATATGAATTATACGAACAAGAAAGAATTGTATTAGGTTATTAATATCAGCTCAATTTACAGCAAATATTAAATACTATTAATATAGGGCCTATGTTGTCTCTGACAACACAAACAAAAGTCTGGACCTAGAAAGTTAAAATTTGGTATATTTGTATGTTAGGGAGTGTAGGAAAGAATTAAGATTTTTATAGGAACGAAAAAAAACACTAGTTTACTCATACATATACAAAACTACGGGCTACAACAAACAAAATATAATAAATTTCCAAACAGATCAGACAGAAGAGTAACATACGTACTTAAGTTTAGAAAATAATATAACATATTCCTAGTAAATTTCCGAATGATCATTAAAAGTTAAGGTGACTCTTGTAAATATTTCCAAGAAAATTATAATTGAAATACATATCGCAAAATTTCAACAAATAAAGCAATTTATGTTTAATATTATAAGCCTTATTACGTATAAGTATTGTTGTTATTAATGTTTTTCAAGTCTCTTGAAAGTCTTAAAAAGCTTATATTAGAAAAAAGTAAATTCTTTAAGTGACTAATCTCTTCCGTTTAAAAAAAAATCAGCTTCACGGTGTATCCAACAGCAGGGTAAGTAGAATGTATCTAGTCACTCCGTATCCCATTTTCCGCCAAATTCTGGAGACAATGGATATTGAGTGGCGGAACTCAACGCCGTGCTTTGCCTCGACAGTACAGCGAGGAAATGAATACATAAAATGAATTAAAACTTTATTTCCTCGAATGGGGGTCGAACCCACAACCAGTAGCATTTACTTTCACACTTTGTGTCCCCGCGCCACGACTGGCCTCATTTCGTTTTTCTTTTCTCTTACTGTAGAGGTATCTCAAGACTATATTTTGTCTAATGATTTTTTTAGATATACGCTATCGCAAGGAAGGGAACCTGGGAGCCTAGCGTTAAGACACTTAATTTCCATATCCGCCTTAGTCGCGAGGCATTGCATGCTGAGTGGGTGAACTCAACGTCGCGCTTTGCATCAGGCAAATCGAAGAAAAGAAAATATTAAATATTTTAATTCACCGAGTGGGAATCGAACCTATATTATAGTATTAAATAACATGGAAATATCTCTATTACAAATGTGAACAAAGTTTTGTATTGGATCTAAAACCATATCATATCTAACATTCAATTAAAAAACAGTTTGGATTTTAATAAAAAAAATTGTTTGATTTTTTCCTCATAAAATGGAATTACCAGAACGGTATTATGAAAATAGATTAATCATTTTCAAGTAGTCAAATCTAGGTCTACCACCGTACAATACCGTACATGGGGAATTCTTTAGTTTTCTGATAATTATAGCCAAATACGTCTTTAGTTGAACTTAGGCTAGTCTGATTCAGATTTTGTATTAAAAATACAACTAAATATCTGTTTGTGTATTTAAAACTTTTTTGTTAACGAATGATTGCTAGATAACGCACAGACGAAACTATCGAGCTTATAAAATAGAAACTTAGCATGTAGTTAGTTCAGGGACTATGGGGAAGCTCTACGAGAAGTTTTCTTAAAATTACTAAGGAAACAGGAAAAAACAAAATTATCCATTTTATATTTTATAGTCCACGGAAATTGGCATTAGCATGGCAAGGCATTGGTACTTGATATTTGGCATATCCTTCATCATCATAAAGAGTGAAGGGGAGTGCTAAGAGAGGGCTAAAGACTCCGAAATTTCGTTTATTGAAATATATTGTATACAAATACGTTATTCAATCAATACTTGATATAGATAATATTATAACTTATATTACTTACCTCTGTCTTTGTAAGTCAGGTTTAAGGCGCCAGTCAAAGCGTGCAGTATATCAAAATCTAACACCACCTCATCTTCGAACCCACTGTCCTCATCATTCATGTCAGGCGCGGCGAGCTTCAACAGCGCCTGTCCAATTTTCTTAGCAATTAAACATTAATAATTAAACAAGGCCCTGTTGGAACAGGCGCAAGTCAATTTTAATGGAAACGATTTGATATTTTGGGTAAGTATTTTGTAATTAGAGGCCGTCGTGACGCAGCAGTGACAGAGTTGACAATAGAAACGTGATGATTGTGGGTTCAATTCACACTCTTAGGAAATGTTTTTTTTCATTTTAAAGATTTCCTTCGAGTATCCTGTTTTATATGGTCTGGAGCTAAAAAAAAATTTAAACCACCCCATCTAAACAGTTTCAGAAACATCTCCCTAATTTACATTGCAATTGAATATTAATTTGACACAAATAAATATATTAGAACAGATGTGTACATTATTTTTTAATAATAACGATTTAATTATTATGTTATTTTCTCAAAACAATTTATTTAAATCGTAGCAATATAGAATTTTGTATTAAAACTCTTCATTTTTCGATCAGTTATTATTTATTTATATATAGCACGTTAAAAGCAGGAGCCTTTTGTCCTAATCAAGAAATTGATCAAATTTCCATCAATCGTGACGTCCTGTAGGATTGTTTCCAACTATGTCATAAGAGTAATAGGAATATTCGCATTAACATTGCTTTATTTTTTCTGAGGCCAGTCGTGGAGCAGGGGCACAAAGTGTAACTGTGAAATCGACTGGTTGTGGGTTCGATCACTACTCCAGGAAGTGAAATATATTTATTTACATTTATATTTACATTTCTTCGCTTCTTCGTTCCCTCTGCTTACCTTGCTGTGTGCAGGATACAGCGTAAAGCTGATTTAATTTTAATTTTTAATTTATTTCCTTTGTTCCCTTCCTGTTTACTGTTCCCATTTCCCTGGTCTGATGAAATAAGGCTTGGCGCCTTTTGTTGGAAAGTAGTTTACTTACCATTAGGTTCCCTTTGCCCCCCTAGTGAATTGGAGAATGAGTTAATCTATCGTTATATTTGTCAAAAGTGGGGAACGTAGGGTCTTAACACTAGGTTCCCTCTGCCTACTCTGCTGTGTGCGGGATACAGCGTGAAGCTGTTTTAACAAATATGATAGCTATCAATAATTTGGTTGGATTGGATATAAAATTATGATTTATTAACATGTTATAGAAAATCCATTTCTAGTTTTCCAAAATATTTAAATGATGTTAAGCTTTTGTATGTGTGCTCAGTTAAGATGTGTTAAATTGTGTATTTTTGTCGGTATAACGGTCATATTCTGTTCCTTTTTTTATAGCGTAAGATCTCAAGATCTTATTTAAAAATCCTTAGTCAAAGGGATTTATCCTCAAGCTTTGATTACACGCTGAATTTCATGAATTGTAGATTATTTTAGGCCAGTCGTCAGTGAATTATAAATTATTTACGCCAGCTCAGACGTGTGACTATGAAGGCGACGGCGTGGGGGGATTCGATTCTTACTTCTTCTTCTTGAGGAAATGAAATATTTAGTATTTTCATTCGCTTACTCTGGTGTCGTGGCAGTCCGCAGCGTTCAGTTCCACCACACTTATCATGCAGAATCCACGAATTCACTAGAAAGGGAGAACAGAGTGTCGTAACACTACCATGCGGGATACAGCATGAAACTCATGAAAAAAAAAATAGATTTTTTGTTGTCAAGGGACTGAAGATCTCCACAACTCTTGAGAGAAATTATCTTAAATCTATGTATCAATAATTTTATCTATTTTACGTAAAAAACGATAAAAATAAATCATTTCCAGCCACTCTTGCGTTTGTTGTTTGTTCATAATTAACGGAATTGGCTCCACTTCGTTACTAGTCATAAATCTTGGTAAGTGGTTGTGGTGTTTAGGAATTTGTATTGAGAAAGTATAAATATTTTAAGCCGTCGTGGTGCTGTGGAAAAGCGTCTGATTGTAAACGCACTGTTGTGAGTTCGATTTCTATTCAAGTGAAAGAATAATTTAGCGTTGATTTCCACCACCGAAGAAGGGAGAGTCTTAACACTGCTATGCAGGATCGTATAGAAATTCCAACAGCTTGGAGCTTAAACTTCTAATAATCAATATGTAAATAAAAGAAAAAGAAAAAAAATATGGTCACAAGCGAACTCACGAGTAATAATATTTATTTTTTTAATAAAACATATTTTTTTAGGGTTTCATAAGTAACTCAACTTTGTCAACTTTTATAAGTTGTACTTCCTATTGATCATAAGTTGTAATCCTGAAATTGGTACGGACATCGATGGGTGACCCTTTACCGCCAGTCCGACTCGCACTTGACCGGATTTTTTTCAAGAATATTTATCATATAAAAAAAATAAAGCATAAAATTGCCAGTGCATTTGTATCCTAAGTTACCTTAAGCAGCCGTTACGTAAATAACGTAACGAGCACTTGTGTAATTGAAGTAATTCCACGACGTTTCATATTATAATAATTTTACGATAGAGCAATATCGAATCTTATAAAACCGCTGAATGAAATGTTAATATTGCGAAATACTTCTGTTGTGTTAACGTAAATTGAGAATTTCATTTTATTCGGGCCGTCGTGGCGCAGAGGCACAAGGTTGTGACTGTAACGCGACGGTTGTGGGCTCGATTCCCACTCGAGGGAATTATTATTTATGTACATTTTCATTTCTTCACTCTGGCACCAAGGCAAAAACCCGGCGTTTAGTTCCAGCACTCAACACGTAATAACACAAGTTTCTCTCTGCCTAATCATTGCATGTGGGATACAGCGTGAAGCTAACTTTTAGTAATGAATCGCCAATTAGCAAAATAAATATTGAATTAAAATAATTAAAAGCATTTTATTTTTTATACATTTTTTACTAACCTTGCATATAAGGAGTGGCCAAAGGTGCACCACATTAGATGTGACAGCGGGAGCCTGTTTCACACCAGGTTTCGTCGGACAGTTATTTAAGAGCGGAGAGAACGGAAGGAGTGGAGAGTCGGTCGCGTCTACTGGGACTTGATCACTGATCCATACACAACGCCACGCTCCGAGATAGAACAGTCTTACTAGGTAGCATCCTGAAATATGTAAAACTATATAAAAAAATCTGATTTACTGGAGTCTGCTCCACTTGTAGATAAAAGGCTATATAAAAGGAACCTAGTGTGAAGATTTAAGAAGTAGAACTCAATCATGCTTTTTGTTCATCATATTTAATCATCAGAAAATAATTTAAATATCATCATCTGCATCTGTGGGTACAAATCCAACAAGTTTTGAATTTCATACGCTTTTTAAAAAAATATTATAATTTTTAAATAATTTAAGAATAAATCAGCTTCACGCTGTATCCCGCACACATCAGGGTAGGCAGAGGGGACAATTTTAGGTGATTTTTTTTTCACAACATTCAACTCAAATGGAAACCGAAAGTATGAGGTCGAAATACACAAAAATATAATGATATTAAGCAACAAACGTTTTCGTGGGATTTTCTCAAAGCTTCCGGAAATAGTGGAATTATTTCTAATCTGCTGTTTTATCTAGGCACTATAGTTAATTGCATACATTCAATAGTCAACACTTAAAGTTTAATTTTTAATAGAAAAATAAATCCAGTTAAACACACAATGGTAGTAGGTTTAATTTCTACTTAAGGTTAAAATACTAAACAGAGACTAAATCGGAGAAAAATGGGTCTTCAAATAAGATTTCCTAGTATTTTGATGAAAACAAGAGCTATGTGACGATAAACAAGAGCGGCGTTCAGTTCCGCGGGAAAGGGATTTTCTCAATATTGAGTTCACTTCGCTTATCCTGTCATACGTAAGAAACAGGGTGAAGATTAAAAATACTACTTAATTAAACACAAAATCATAGTATTAAAAAAAACCAAAGATTACTAATTTAACACTTAAAAACTTACGTACTTATATTTCTCATATAATAGTAATTTTCGTCATACAATTTCTCATATATTTACAAATTCTTACACTGTATGCATTCAAATGCTTTATTTACATAATATCATTTCTATACAATATTCACATGTAATACATATTAAGAGTTACGTACAAACATAATTTAAATCATAAGTTGGTATAGTTTTATAGTTGCATATGGTGGAGGGAATTTAGTAATATCCCTTTACTCTCCGTTCTTTCAATTTAAGCAACATTGACATTAGGTGAGACCAGTCGTGGCGAGGAGGCACTCACAACCAGTGTATACAGTCACACAGAAGTGTGACTGTATACGCTGGTTGTGAGTTTGATCCTCACTGGAGGAGATGAAATTTATATTTCCATTTCTTCGCTCTAGTATCGAGGCAAAAGCGTGACGTTGAGTTCCGCCACTCAACACGCAATGCCTGCAGAATTTGGCAGAAAGGAGGGCACTAAGTTCCCTCTGCCTACCCTGATGTGTCCCACAGAGGGAACTTAGTGGGTATACGGAAGCTAGTTTAAGTGTTCTTTTTTTATTTGAAGCTAACTATAAAGACGCGCAGGATGAAAAAAAAATATGTCTTAGTATCATAAAGGAACGGAATGATATCAAATCCGTGAATAAATTATTGGCATGTCATTGGAAAATTAAGTACTTGAGAAGACTACCTTCCCAAATACTTCTTACGCCAATAGGATTAAAGGGGCACAGCAAATAAGATGAAGTAGTGTTCCTTAGCGGAACTCAACGTCGTACTATGGTTAAGCTGATCATATTAAGGTCTATAAATATTCGTCACCAGTCTAGCCTATCCAGTTGTAATGTTCAGTAAAGCGCAACTGCACCATAATAAAAATAATCTATCAATATTAAGGTTATAATACTATTACTTTGAATTCAAGGGAATGATTCGATATAAATTATTTTCATTTTCCCTCTCTGGTGGACAAAGTACGGCGTTGAGTTCCATCCCTCAACACGCAATGTCTCGAAAATTCGGCAAAAACTGGCCAATCAACAATCTAGAATCATGAAAAATATCAGGATCGCACCATTTTTTGACAGTGTCGGCCGATGCTGTGGTCCACCGCCAGGCTTCAAACCCGGTGAATAGATATGATACTTTGGACGCCAACCTTCCGTACCCATGTTGAAATTGAAGTTTTCCCATTGATGTTCTACCTGAAGACAAGAATTATAAATTTAGTTAAAAACATATTTTTAAAAGCAGCGAAACGTGGGTATTACGGAAAAAGATTAAAAGATAGATGAATGAAATGAATCCAGAATCAGCTTAGCGATATCGTGGTGAGAATAAAAAAATACAAGCTCAAGTGGTTCGGGCATGACGAATGAATAAAAGAATCACAAAAAAGATTCATGAATTAAAAGTGAGTGGTAAGAGAGTTAGGGGGAGATCTCTGTTGACCACAAAGTGGTAAAGATACTTGGGGAGGGAGGTAACGTAAAAAACATGAAGACCTCTGGAGGTCGTTGAGACAGTGGAAGAGGTTGATGACAGTGGACGAGGCTAAAGAGGTATACAGATACCGTAGCGTCTGACACTACGTATTATTATTATTATTACGTTCTCCATGGTCTCGCTAGGGATACCGCAAAAAGCTACGTAAGTAATAGGCAAATGCATAGTATATATACCTTTTTCCGAATTTGTATGGGATCAATGTGTTTTACGACTACTTTCCTTAGTATACCTTATATTAGACAAGCGCATAGCGATAAATTGTATTTTATCTCACCATAGATCAAGATCCACATTCAGTATTGAACCTACAACTAACGTACATATGAACATTACACAATTACACTTTGGTGCGAAATAATAAAAAAAAACTTACAGAAACAATGAAATTTCTGAAAAAATTCCTAAATCAATTGTGCTGATTTTAGTTTTTCACATTTCATTCGTAGTCTATTATAGGTATTCGATTAAGTAACATTTTTCCGTAGAAGGAATCTCTAATTAACGCCAACGGTTGTTGGAAAGGTAAGAAAATAAGCGTTTATCGCTCAAATTTTTCCTAGCTAAAGCTAAAAATAAAAGTGTAATAAAATATTCGTTTTTTTTCAGCTTCACGCTGTATCCCGCCTATAGCACGGTAGGCAGAGGGAATCTAGTGGTGAGATACTTTGTTCCCCACTTTCTAGACCATGAGGCATTGCGTGTTGAGTGGCGGAACTCAACGCCACGCTTTGCCTTGTTACCAGAGCGAGGAAATTTAAATATTTATAAATAACATTTCATTACTTCGAGTGGGAATCGAACATGGGATCGATTGATTCCATTGATTGACAGAAAATCGCAAATTTTTGTTATAAGCCTAATTTATAATAAGTAGTCAATGTTTCAAGGTTCATAATATCCTTGTTTTAAATGCGGCTTCGCCCGCGTTATCATAATGGATATGACTAATTGACATATGAGACATTCTGTGCCTGAAGTGGAGTGCTGGAGTCACTCCTACCACCACATGTAAAGTAACAAAAAAACCTAGTATATAGCTAATGTTTTTTTTTTTAACGCGGGTGAAGCCGCATTAAAAACGAGTATATTGTCCCTTAAAGAATCTGTTATTTTAACGAATAATAATATATATATATATATATATATATATATATATATATATATATATATA
>DWAN01004251.1:0-12394 GCA_018230445.1 Heliconius hewitsoni | reverse complement strand
CACTAGGTTCCCTCTGCCTACCCTGTTGTATGCGGGATACAGCGTGAAGCTGATTTATTTTATTTTTTTATAATTTCCAGGACTTCATCAAACAGCTGGAGTGGTTATGCGAAAAGATTTCATAGCGGACAAGGATGCAGAGTCAATAAAATTATTAAGAGACGCGGGTGCCATTATTCTAGGTCTGACAAATGTTCCAGAACTTTGCATGTGGTGTGTAAAATATATATATTTTTTTTAAACATTTTTTAATAGAAAAAAAAGCATTGTACACGGCGAACTAAAGTATCCGATAAATAGATAAATAAAAATATTCAATATATGATTTATCGCGTAAGAAATTTAGGTAAACACACGAATAAGCCCTGGCGTGCTTGAAATGGGCGCGCTGCCAATTTCTTTATAATTAATAAAACAAAAACAAAACGTTATAAATAAAATATAATTGCTTAGCCTGGTTTCTAATATTCCGCTGTATATGCTGATATTGAATTTATTTTCTCTTTTTAAAGATAGATTCGAATAATAAAGTTTGCTTGAATATGTACAAATATAGAATTTTAATAATAATTATCTCAGAAGGTGAAGTCACAAAGTATTGTTTAAAGTTCAGGGTAAACTAGTTTTTATACGTATCACTAATATATTTATTCTTGGCATAAATATTGTAACAAAGAAAAAAAAATACTATTACAGTATGTCACTTTATTACATTCATATAATGCCATTAAAAATGGCATAAAAATGGCAATCCATTAAAAACAGCCACATGTTGTGCACGGCGGCGGGTGGAGTTGAATCTATATTGCACAGAAACTTGCGAAATTTTCTTTGCGCTTAGGTTAGGTTAGTCAAGGTTCAATCTGTGCGCGTGAATTTCAAAACGTTCCCCACCTTAACTATATGACGCTCATTTTGACCATTTACTCAAAAACTACAATTCAAATTATAGCTATAGTTTTAACGGTCCTATAACGAAACACACTATTGACCAATAAAATTATTCGAAGTGGCTTCCATTGGCAGCAACACAGTCCTTAAACTTAGTAGTTATCAATAGATAGTTATCAATAGCAGCAAGCACTCTTTCTATGGGAAAATTCTTCACTGCCAATCGTATGGATTGTTTCAGGGACTCTATATTATCACGGCGCGTAGAGCAACTCTTACTCTCTAAAATTGGCCATACCCCATTATCCAGCGGCATATGATCAAGACTCGATGACGGCCAGTTTTCATCTCTGGTGAAGTCTGGAACGATCGTTTCTAATGAGATTGGGTAGATTTAGGTTTATGACCCAGCGTCGAGTCTTGACCATTCTTGGTTATTGAACATGGTGTTGCTAAGGATTTTAGTTAAGCTCCTAGGTAGTTACTATGCCGGTGTTGTGATACCTTATTCACAAAAATATGGCTCAGTCACTCCTTTATAGCTAAAACTTCAACAAACCATCTACTACACTAATTAGAAAGCTTCCTTAAAGTTTTTAACATAAAAACGCTAATTTTGTTTGTTACAATATCGCTCATATGTATTTTTTTTTCATTCATAAACAAAATTTTTGTGACTTCTTTGTCCTCTTGCGTACTGCTTAAGTGGTTGTTTTGATTTTACCTAGGGTGGTAGGGTCTTTTTTGTTATATGTTAAGAAATGGTCAGTGCGTCTCTGATTTATAGACATAGTTTTAGGTGCTATTTGAATCTTCTGCAATAATATTTTTTGCTTTCGGACAGTGATTTCTTCGAATTCTTTCCTTTAGTGCTAATATTACGTAGACGGCCATATCTTTTTTTCCAAAAATAGAGGCCCGGTACACAAATAGCTACACAAACTTTTGACTAATATCAAGCGTATGGAAGATTTAAAAAATTGTAATTAGCTCCATATCAACTTGATTATATTTAATCACACCGATTCTCTTTCCGGTTCTCTTTATCACTCCACTACATTTTGAAATTAAAAAATATTTTACAATATATTGGCGCGAAAATAAGAAAAGGAAAACACAATGAACAATCACATAAAAATGACAGATTCCAAATTCAAAAGTAATATTATCTTTATTTTTAATTGTAAGTCTTTATTGCCAGACTAAGTATATGTACGTACATATCTTTATGCACGTAGAGTAGATATCAACAAAATAATAATACAATTTGGGTATTAACTTCTATTATTAAATAACAGGTACGAAACTTACAACAAAATTCACGGTAGGACAAATAATCCTTATGATACTAATCGAATCGTCGGCGGATCGTCCGGTGGTGAGGGATGCATACAAGCAGCTGCCGGCAGTTGTTTTGGAATCGGTAATAATTTTTCTTTAGTTTCATTGGCTCCTTGTTTATTTGAATTTTTTTAGCTTAATAGCTTAAACGCCTAGAGCTTATAAAGTTGAGATTTATTACTTTTAGGCTCTGACATAGGCGGGTCTATTCGTATGCCCGCTTTCTTTAACGGGATATTTGGACATAAGCCTTCGAGGAAAATTGTTTCTAATGAAGGACAATATCCTCTTTCCTATACAGAAGATCAGGAAAACTTTTTATGTGAGTTTCAAACATTTTATTTTATCACAATACATATATGATTTATATGATAAGATCAAGGGAATCGTGAACTTTTAAAGCTGAGCATTTTGCAGGCATCATTCTAAATCAAATAAATCTTCACGCTGTATCCCGCATATAGCAGGGTAGGCAGAGGGAATCTAGTGTTTGTTTTTCGAAGCATTGCGTGTTGAGTGGCGGTACTTTTTTTTGCCTTAGTGCCTGAGCGGAAATAATTAAAATATTAATAAATATTAATTAATTCCTTCGAGTGGGAATCGGACCCACTGCCACTTTCAATTAAAAATGATACAAGTTTTGTTGCGTTCTTAGCCTTAAAATATGAATTTCGTATGATTTACAGGCATTGGGCCCATGACAAGATATGCTGCTGACTTGAAACCTATTCTCAAAATCATATCAGGGGAAAAGAGCAAGGAGCTAAATTTAGACCAACCAGTCAATATAAATAGTCTCAAAATATTCTATCAAATTAGCATGAACACTCCACTTTGTAGTGATATTGATCCAGAAATAGTTACCGCTATGAAAAAAGTTATAGATCACTTCAATGTAAAACACAAGATTTCAGCTGAGCAGAAAAATATCGAGTGGTTACAGAAATCGGCCCCAATATGGCTTATTACAATGAGGGGAAACAAAAGTTTTGGGGAAGCTATAATTAAAGATTACGCATACTGGAAGAATTTTAGAGAGATTATAAAATGTGCCGTTGGCCTATCTGATAATACTCTGATAGCTCTTCTAACTTCAGTTATAGATAAACGAGTTGATGAGATGGATAACAATAAGTATCAACTTTACAGACAGATACGTTTGCAATTAGAAAATGTTTTCAAAAATATGCTCGGTGATGATGGTATATTTTTGTTCCCCACGCATCCAACACCAGCACCGTATCATAATCAGCCATTAATAAGACCAATGAACTTTATGTACACAGCTATAATTAATTGCCTTGGTCTCCCTTCAACAACTGTGCCCTTAGGATTAAGCAAAGATGGTCTTCCATTAGGAATTCAAGTGATTGCAAATCATAATAATGATAGGCTGTGCTTGGCTGTTGCTGAAGAGTTGGAGAAAGCATTTGGAGGTTGGGTACCACCACAGTCATAAAAGATTATGGCAACAACCAAAATCTATACAAATATTTGAATTATAAATTTAAAATTGCACAATTAATATTTATTCAAAAAAATATGACAATGCCAAAAATAATCTTTATGTCATATGCCATTAGATTGATTAATATATTGAAGGAAAAATAGGTATTTAATAAATTCACCATATACTTTGTAGTAGATTCATTTATTATCAAAATATTTCAATTAAAAAGTATTATTTTGAATGAGAAAGACTTTCTATAATGTTCAGAATTTCTTTTCTTTTAATGTCAGGATTTATTTTCACTGTCATATCACATGATTGTAGTTCTCCAAAGGTTTTAGCATGATTGGCCAACAGCTCAGTATTACATATGACATGCACTCCACAATCATAACCATTGCCTTGTTGTCGACATTCCTTATCAACAAAATTGAGGTCTAAAAATAAAAATTATATTTTTAATAATATACTAAAACTATGAAGAAATATGTATTTTATTAAAGATTATTAAAAAAACTTATTTAAAAAAAACAAAAGTGTATTATTATTGTTATTATCTTACCTCCTTTTCTCAAATAAGACATTAAGTGACTACCCAAATCCCAAGCAACATTGTGATTGCTTCCAGATGATGAATCAAAATGATAAAAACAATTTTCATTTCTAGAGAAAACAAGTAGACTCCAATGAGAGCCTCCAGCCATTTCAGGTGAATCATTATCATTAAGGGCAAAGAATACAAATTTCTTCATCTCAATGTTGAGTGGTTCCAAAAATATTCCAATTTCAGTGCTCTGAACCATTTTTATACATTGAGTTACTTCAGGCGAAACAAATAAGATATTTTTTTCATTGCTAAATTTAACTTTTTCTAAGTATTCAAAATAAAATGATATAATAGTATCATTAAGCCAATGTGGCCCATTTAAAAGTTCAACATCAGATTGATGTAATAAAATTTCATGAAAACTTAACACAACTGAAGAGTTCGCCATGTTAAATCACACTATTTATTTCTATATATTCTTCTAATATAATTCAGTTTCAATACATTGCTCTTATCACCAAGTTATCTGTTAATTAGAGAATAATAAATCATATTTATATTTACTTTGTTTTATACAATAAGAAAAAGTAAAACTTACCTCTTTATTTTGATGTATATGTAACGTAACAAGTGTCTTTTCGAAATGAACAAGAAATAAACATGAACTTCACAAGCACCAGTAAGAAAAATAACAATTCAATTGATAAATTTAATAACCTTTCAATAAAATTAAATAATATTTAACATGGGTAGAATAGTGTTCAATTATCAAGACAAAATAAAGTTTATTTTAACACATAACATTAATTAAATTTAGTAATCTCTACATTTGCTCATCTAAAACTAGAGCTTGAAGTTGACAACTGTCAAATATCGTTAATAAAATATTGTCAATGTCGTTAAGATATGCTAGCAGCGTTAGGTGCTGCCACATTATATTCTTTTTAGAAATGATTTTATTTAATAAAAAAAAGTAAAAAAAATGTACTTGAAGTGTTAATTTAGCATATTTTTTTATTATTGATATATATTTGTGAAAGCTGTAATATAAATGACGTTATAAATATTTCAGTTTAAAGTGTCCGATCATTAATATTCCAAACTTATGGTACGGTGCATTATTGTAATAGTTAACTAGTAAATAATTTATTAACTGCTAAAGTAATCAGCAACTTTATGGCGTATATTTTCCATTTCTTTATTAGTGACATCTAATGAATAAGATTGTAAACAATATCGTTAGTTACTTATATAACTCGATAGGTAACCTTGAAACTGAAGCTATCTATCATATAAGACTTACCAATATTACGTCAGTTATGAGCTACACTTCATCCACGAGGACAAGGTTGACTACACATGTGATACAATATATTTCTATTATACATCACTTTCTTATCATTATAATTATTATTGATAAATGCTTGCCTATTATGTTAATATACAATAAACTGATTTAAAAATTCTTTATATGTGCGCTTAGACATTTTCTTTGTGGATTTTTAAGCTATCAGTCTTATGTTCATCAGTCATTATTTTTAAATGTATTAAAAAATAAAATATTATTTACAGTGCAATATTGAATATGTAATTTTTTTCAGCTTCACGTTGTACCTCGCATATTGGAGAGGGAACTCAGTGTTAAAACATTTCTCTATTTTTCGCATTCTGGCGTTGTGTTGTGGCGGAACTCAACACCGCGTTTCATCTCGGTACCATGCGAAGAAATGAAAATATTTTAATTCCTCTAATGGGTATCGCACCCATAACCTGTCACATTTAAAGTCACACTCTTATGCTCCTGTGCTTAGTAATGTAATTTATTAAATAAACAATTATACCAATATCAAGGACACAATAAGGATAAAACAAAAAAAAGTTTGATTTGGATTAAAACTATAATTAAATACAGCTAGGTATCGGTAACAATGGTTGCATATAACTATTTAATTTGTTAGGGCCATTTACAAATAAAAAGCTAGTTAGGACTGTACTATTAATAATTTAATAATGTTACACACAAAACATTGCTATGCTTGGCAAATAATGTTTGTCATACATAATTTACAAATACATCCAATTCACACAATCTCCTTTGTAATAGTAATAGTATAGATGGTATAAAGAGTAACAACTTCACAAATGTCCAGAAATGTTAACTCAAAATAAATATATAAATAATAATGATACTGATTGCGCTAACAAATAAGAAGTATCTCCCATATAATGGGATATTCTTCTTATTTCATTTTACATTTGCTAATGTCATTGAAGTTACTTAGTAGCCTCCTTAAGGTATGCAATAAGATCTGCACGTTCATTGGCCTTCTTCAAACCAGCAAATACCATTTTAGTGCCAGGGATGTACTTCTTGGGATTCTCCAAGTATACAAAGAGTGTTTCATCACTCCAGGTGATACCTGTAAAAGTTAAAATGAATAATAATTTTAAATGAATAATTGGTAAGTTTTTAATTGAATCTTTGCAGCATCATTGTCTTGGTTAAATAATTTTGTAAAGACGAAGGCTTAAGCTTGAAGAAAGCTTAAGCATATAACTTGTTTTATTTATTTTATCTGTGGATCTACTATTGGCCTTTAAATATTATCATATCTTATCTAACAAATGAAATTATTTTCAGTCTGTATTGATTACCATATTAACTATTTTGCACCTATTTAATAAAATATAAATTAGTTTTTTTCTTTTAAAGAAAATACCTTTAGCCTTGTTAGCTTCTGAGTAAGAGAAGCCAGCAGCTTGACCAGTTTTACGTCCATAGAATCCATGAAGGTTAGGTCCTACTTTGTGTTTTCCACCTGCTTCAACCTAAAAATTTAGTTGTATTTAGCATACACATTTATAGGTCTATATATATCACATTTATAGGTCAATATACTTTAAATGAAAAATTTATGCAATAAGTATTGACCTTATTGTATTAACATAACTTGAAGTCTGTGACTTCCTTATAACATATTAAAACGATATTAAAAGTCTAGGTTATGATCATGGACATCCTTGTTTAGTTTGTAATTAAAATGTAAAACTTGAGGAAAAACATTTGTATTTATGTATTTTCTTTATACTAGAACTTGCCATAAGTTCTAGTATAAAGAAAATACATAAATTGGATTAACACTTACGGTATGACACTGAGCACACCTTTGCACAAAGATTTTTTTGCCATTTTCAGCGTTTCCTGCAGGAACACCCATTGTACTTCTGTAATTGAAACGAGTTTCAAAATTTATATAAGACCTAAATTAGTTGATATTTAATCACGTTTAGTTTTTATTGTTCTAAACAATACCCTTGGTATTACATAATAATGTAACATTTGTATTGAAAAAAAAGCGCGAAATATAGATTTTATCAGTTACGATGTTAATAATTGTTTAACACAAGTCAAAAAAGCTTTGAATTACAATATATAATAAAAAATCAAAATGCACAATGACCTATGATCAGAAATCAGGTCACCTAAAATGGATCAATGTCAGTTGGGATAGGGAATCGCCAAGAAGCGTGATAATGACACCATTACGTAAGCTTGTGAAATTTATGTAAGATATGCAATGTAAGCACATAATTTGCAAGAACAAATTTTAATTATGTGTATTTAATTTTTATAAATTAGCTCAATTGTAAGTTTTTTGAGTGGGTTATGACAAAAAAAAGATTTATAGGTTAGCCATGTAAAAATGTTCAGATATCACATATTGTACTAAATCTTGACGTAATAGTAGTATAATTTTCAATAATATAGCCTTATAGATACACAGGTACTCACGTGTTTTACTCAAATAATTTTAAATACTGATTAACGTAGGAATTTCCCAACGATGTAGACTAATCACGACGTCTCCTTACAATGAAATCACACGACTACCGATTGCAAAGCCGACTGGTGCCGAATAAACGTCACGAGTGACGTGACTAGTATTGATGTAAGTTAGTGATTAAAATGAAATGAAATATCGATAAAATATTTAAATTGAATTATAAGTAAGAATAAGATGAAAAAGGAAATATTTCTTTGATACTGAAACTATTAAGCATAGTCTGTATAAGCTATTGTCTTTCAGTGTCAAAAAAATGTTTAATATTTAGTGACTTAATATAAATATATAAAATATGTAAAAAAAATATATATATATTATATTATATCAATGTTATTCATAACTTTGATAAAAAAATTATTATTTCTAATATACATCACAAACTATAACGACATCTCGCTATAGAATATAGAAAATATTTTTATTTAATGTAGAGTTAGTTACATACACTAGATGGCCTTAAATGTGAATCCTACGTAAAAAATAACAATTTATTTCTTTCTTTCACTTATTACACTTTTTAAATAGCTTAATTTTTGTATATGATTATTATTAACTATTTTATTAGATATAAAAAACATTGAAATAATGAACTTTTATACGGAGCTTCATCTACGTCCGCCTAGGTCACTGCACCCATGCTTGATGAAATGCACAATTTTAAAGATGAGTAGATTGTATTGTAGGTTTGTAGATATATAGCCCAGCTAGCTTTTTTTTATACACGCTGTATCTCGCACACAGCAGGGTAGGCAGAGGGAAACTAGAATTAAGACACTTCGTTCCCAGCTTTCTGCCGAATTATATATTTTATCTCCTCGAGAGGGGATCGAACCCACAACCAGTCGGTTTTACAGTTACACTTTGTGCTCCTGTGCCACGATTGGCCTCATATTCTTGAGGCATTGTGTGTTGAGTGACAGAATTAAAGCCCGCGTTTTGCCTCGTTACTAAAGCAGAAAATGACACACAACCAATGGCGTAGCCGGGGGGATGCGAGCGATGCAGTCGCACCGGGCATCAAAGGAAAGGGCCATTAAAGTCTACGATCAATTTTTCTATTTTTTTTTTCAATCAAGAATCAAGAAATGTACAAGAAAAATGAGAGAATGAAAAAGAAAAATACAATCTCGCTATCATGTCACTATTACTAGTCGATACTATCGATTTTGAAAATGTGATTTATGACTTTGCTATTAGATATAGTTTTTATAGTTTTGAAACAATAAAAAAATTAGATATCTACTCTATTGTGTTTTGAAATTTGAAATTATTTTGACCATTTTAAAGGGCATCAATTCCTAAGCTGCATCAGGCAGCAAATACCCTAGCTTTGCCACTGCACACAACCGTCGTGTTTATAGTGGCACGATGACGATGGCCTCCAATAGTCTTACATTTATTATTTAGTTTAAAGTTAATTATTATATTTAGCCACAAATCAAATTCTATACAATGAAATGTTGAAAAAAATTAAGTAAACGAGGCGAAAGGGGTATCTATGTAGAGATCGTAGCGTTTGGTGCTCCGTTCTCTCTGACTACCCCGCTAGGTATATACCGTGAAGCTAAGTACGTAAAAAATAAACACACACCATATACAATGCAAACAATGAGCAATACTCACAAATATACAATAGGACTAATCATAAAATCAACAACTTACAAATAAATTCATTAATAGTTATAAAGTTAAAGTTTACAGGTATTTTATAGTATTTAAGTGTTGTGACAATAATAAAAAAAAATTGTGTTTATGTAATTATAAATTAAAGATAAATATGTTTATACACATGAAAAATGATTTTCCAAGTGACTCCAGAGTTTCTTGTTATTCCAGAATAAGTCAACTAAGATAAAGGTTTGATTTATTCACAATACTATCTATATATGTGTAAGGGTGCATATAAAAATATGAGAATCTTATATTTCGGCTTATTTAGTTATATGTAGTACTTTATACTAGTTGTCTTTATTTATGTCCAGTTTCATAAAATCAAATTTAACACCATCGGACGGGTTAGTCAGAGTGTCGATTGCCTATATTTACGAAGATATTAAGTTGAGTAGGTGGTATACAAAGACAACATTTTAAACATTTGAGTATCCTACTTATTCATTAATAATAATATTCCCCCCATAATTTAGAAGCTATGTATATTTTAACGCTAAAAGAGAACAGTCGCAGGGACACAATCGTGTGATTAAATGCGACAGGTTGTGGGTTCAATTCCGACTCAATAAAATGAAATATTTAATATTTCCTTTGCTCAGGTGTCGAGGCAAAGCCCGACGTTGAGTTCCGCCATTCAAAGTGTGGAGCGGAGTGTCTTAGTACCCTAGCATTGCCTGAGCCTACCCTCTCTGCCTACCCTGCTACATGCGGTATGCAACGTGAAGCAAAAAAAAATTTTCTTTTTAAATTCTACGAAAACAACGTAAAGTATAACAAGTCAGTTCATTTGCCTCCTTAAAAATACCTAAGTGAACGAACTTAATCTTACAAAAGTTATCGACGAACGATTCCTTTGTAAAGTTCCTTTAAAAATGGTAAATTCTACATTCGAACAAAGAAAATTGTGGGTTAAATTTTGTATAGAGGCCAGTGGAAACAATCTCCCTTTGTCTGTACAAGATAGAGGACAGAACAACAGAAACAAATTGAGAGTCCGCTTTAATATCGCCAAGTGTCTTGATAAGACTGTGCTTGTAATACGGCTTTGACGTGAAATACGTTATTTACTTTCAAATTATTTATTAAATTTCTTTTTAGTGTGGAAATAATGTTTGGCTGTAGTGCATAGATATTAAATACAATATATAATAAAGTATATAAAAAATTTGAATGTTTTAAAAATTCAATTCAATTTAAAATATTATAAGTATGTTGTTTTTTTTAAGTTTAACTTAACTTTTGAAGGTGAGGCGCAGGAGCATAAGCGTATGACTGTCGAGGATTCTTTTCCCGCTAGGGGAAATTATACAGTGACGTCCCGTACAGTTCAGGGTAGGCACAGGGAAGTCGGGAACCTAGTGTTAGGACACTCCGTTCCATTAAGGCACGTCCGTTCCTTACTATCTGCTGAATTCTGGAGGCGTTGCGTGTTTAGAAATGGAAAAAAAAAGTGAAACATTAAGCTCAAAGTAAAAAGACTGAAACTCATAGAATCAAATTAAATTTTTATTTTAAATAAACTAAGTAAGCAATCTAATTAAATTAAGTTAACCAAAATAAAAATTAGAAGAAGATAACAACGTTCTTTTATGTAGTCAGGCGTGCTAGCGTATTTAGAAAATCTATTTTGGGAATTTTCCTCTCTTAATCTGGGGAATGATACAGGCGAGGATTGCCTTAGTAAGATTTTTGCAGGAGATATAAAAGATACTTTCGTTTACAGCCGACTCAATTTTTTTATATTACCTTCTTATTAATACTGATTATCTTTATTAATCAAGTCTAAGAACTCTTTTACCGATCTGTTTTGAGGCCGTCGTGGAGCAGCAAAGTGGGGAAGGACGTGTCTTAAGTTCCGTCTTCCTTCTATATGTTATAGCGTGAAGCGACGGTGTAATATAAAAGATTTCTTTTGCTAGCAATTTCAATATAAGGTTAATTCTTGATACTAAAATATAAGGTTGTCAACAAGTTTCATTCTTTTGGCTTTAGTTTAAATTTTATACATTTACTTAGAGTCAATTACGTGGTCGAGAACTGTTTCCTTATTAAATTTAAAATAATATTTATTATAAATCTTAAGTTTATCTTAGTACCTAAGTAGGTATAATTTCTTTTTTAACCGACTTCTGTAAAAGAGGAGGTTATCAATTCGTCTGTTTTTTTTAATGTTTGTTATCTCAGAGCTTTTGACTGGGTGAACCGATTTTGATGATTTTTTTTATTTGAAAGATGGTGCTTTCCGCTGTGGTCCTATTTATACATAATTTGGCCAATTTTTGACAATGTAATATATGAGGAAATTACACAAAACTTAAATTTGCATTAAGTATGTCGAAAAGGGACGAATAACTCAATATTAATGGAAACGACACTTCAAGAGTAATTCGATTGTAGTTTGATTATGGGATCCGGTTGAAGTCAATTTTCTTTCTTAAAACTTATATTTTTTAAATTTAAAGTATCCATAAAATAAAATTATTACACGATCATCTATCTGTTATACATAAAGGAATAATCCTTTTTGAGAGTAGCGAGGCGTAGGAGCATAAGCGTATGTACTGTTGTGGATTTTTTTCCCGCTCGGGAAAAATAATGTACTATAGGTAGGTAGGTAGGTAGGTAGGTAGGTAGGTAGGTAGGTAGGTA
>DWAN01004250.1:0-12395 GCA_018230445.1 Heliconius hewitsoni | reverse complement strand
TTTTCCTAACTTTATGGGATGTTCCTCTCCGTTTGTAATCACTCGTGTTTTTTCAAGGTTTAATTTCAGTCCTGCCTTTTAGCCTAAATTGTCCCAATCTAGGCGTCTGAAAATTGATTCAAGTTCCGCCAAGAATAGTTTCGGCGATAGAGGGTCACCTTGTCTGACCCCTTTAACTCGAAAACTGCCAACATGCAATGGAAAGGAGTATGTTAAATTCAGATGTTTAGAGCAGTTCAGAATAAAAGGCTTTATTATTATTATTATTATTGTATGTTCAAGTTAATCGTCTTCAATTCTTAAAACAAGTCATCAAAAAATTATAATGACGACTGTACATGTGTAAGGTATACACTTCCTTTCGCGAAGGCAATAAGAGGCTTTGCAGAACATTTTTCATATTTTTTAATTTATTTTAAGTTTTAATTTAATGTGCAGTGGGGATTTGAAATATTTAAATATTGATAAAATTATTTAAAAAAATATTGAGTGGAAGTTCTGCGTAGCCCACCACATTTGATCACCTCGGCAGTAACTGCCTCTGCTCCAGCTGCCTTACCACATTTCAGATTTCGTATTGTAGTCTCAACTTCTTTTATACTGATTTCACCATCAGCTACATCAAGGCTCAATGTTTCGCTGTTACTAGAGACTAAGGCATCACCACATTCATACATCTCCTTGGAAAATTCATTCCATTCGTCTTCCATTCCATTTCCATTCTAACATTCGTCGCGCTTTTTGCTAAAGTCTCTTTTCCCTTTACCATACACCTGTCGCTGCTCCCTTCATACATACCCTAAGGTTCTCATACATAATATTTGTAAATTGTAAATAATATAAGCTATTACTAACAAATATTATAATTAAAAGTGTTATTTGGTTCTAAAGTACTAAGTGATAAATGTTGCTATTTAGTTCTTTTAGAACTAAATAACATTAATAATTGTCACTTAACAGTTCCTTATTATTATTTATTGGTTTTGGTTCTGCTTTACATATTATAAAAAAAATATATTAACCTAAATTAAAAGTTCAGAAAATAATACGGAGCTAAAATTAATTAAGTAATAAACAAAAACAGCTCTACTAAATGAGAATTTGACAACCTGCTGTGAAACTTTCGAAATATTCATATGGTGTCAGTATTAAATAAAATATTTTTATTAAATTGCAGTCTTATCACCGACAAAACCTCTCCGTCGTAAATGAGGTGCCAATAACAAATTGGCTTTGGAAGCAACGACTTGTGGAAGGATCGGACTCCTTTACGTCGCCACGGAGCATATCGAATTCCAGTTTACATGAATTAGATCAAGAACTGAGTGGTGAAGAACTAGCGACGTTTTTGTATCAGGTTAATTGTAATATAGGTGGGCATACCTGAGACACGTCAGTTTAGAGCGTCCGGAATAGAGCTCTAAACTGAATAAAGGATATATAAAGAAATCGGGATATTGTTTTTAGTAGCATCGTCCCAGCTATTGACCCACCGTTGATAGATTTCGTCATTTATTACGATTAAACTTCCAAAGATTGTCTTTTCTTAATGAAAATTAATTTGACTATTTGTAACGTTCATTTGTGTTTCAACTCAGACACTGTAGCTTTCATTAAATTTGCTTGCTGAGATTTATTCGTGGCTCGTGTTCGTTCTTAAGTACATTTAAGTGGTAAAAAGACGATTAGGCCCCAAAACATATTATAATAATGAATGTTTGTGATTGTTATTGTTATTAGATAATTTAATTGTAAATATAATAAAATCTCTTAACACACCATGCTTCCAGAATTCAGTGGGAAGTGGGTCGTGGACTTACTAATAGATTGAAAGTACATAGTTAGAATTAAGTAATCATGTGAATAAAGGAAAGAAAAAGTGACATCTTAAGATAATTGGAATAAATGGTTTTTGTAATATATATATAGATGTAATAAAAAATAATATTTTGAAAGAACGAAAAGTTATTATTATTATGAAAATAATGGAAAATTAAATAAGTGAATCTGGTCCTAGTCTAGCTTGTAAAACTATTTACAAAGTCAATCTAATGATAATAAATAATAAGTGATGTGATAATATTTATAAGTAAATTTTGTTGTTTATCAATATCATTAGAAGTTATAATTATTTAAATATATAGGTATAATCGGGTTATTGGGGATTAATTAAAAATATATATTTGTGCCGTTTTAATAGTTTTTTTATCAACTCTATCATTTGAAATTATCTGTGATTTAATTTGTAACAAGTTTTACAACACGTAAAGTATGGTATGGTTTTATATTTTATTGTTCAAAATGTCTAAGGATATAAAATATCTATATTCTAAATCTATAGATGAATTTTATTAACTCGAGAGAGTTATAGTTGTAAGTAGGGCTTCCAATCCCGCAACCATAATTCAATATATGCCTGAAGGTATTGCGGGACTGGGAATTTTTAATCCCACAGGATTCCGGTAGTTGCAGGATTTCTTATATAACCCGCACCGCAGAACCCGCACACTTAATCCCGCATCTCTCGGGAATGGAAATGATACGGGATCCCACAATATCGAGATCTCGGCATACCGGGTTTGGAAGTCCTATTTGTAAGTCATGATTATGTTACGATACAAAAGAAAATTATACACATGCAGAGGTGGGCAGAGGAAATTTAGTGTTAAGTTACTCGGTTTTATACTTTCCATCGCAAAATCAATCAACACATCAACGCCACGCTTTGTCATGTTACCAGAGGGATGATATGAAATTAATTTATTTTCTCAAGTGGAGATCGAACTAACAACCGTCGCGTTAACAGTCAGACGCTGAACTATTGAGTTATTGTCACTAATATCTGTGTTGTGATATCATACAATGTCTTCATCTGCCCTTATATATTTCCAGTTCATTTAAGTTGTATAATGGAATAAACGAAAAGGAAATTATTTACTTTATTTTTAGTAATTGCTTCTTGGTAAAAAATTGTTTTAGGTATCTACGATTACTTTTATATTTTAAAGAACTTTTGGACAATAACACAAAATGTTTAATAATAAATTTGTGAAGACAAAAATTATTGGACTGTAATTCTTGTTTTCAGTTTTATCTATAAATATTAAGCAATAAACGTTTTAAAAATGAATAAGACATTTTATTTCTTTATCATAGTAAGAAGGAATTATGGATACAAAATATAATAAATGATGCCTGACCATAATAACACAAAATTTACATTTGTCTTATTTTGGTCAGGCATCATTTTACAACTTTATGTTCAATAAAGTATATAATAATATATCATTTGGTTTAATTACGGTCATTAGATGTTATTGTGATTGGAAAAGTATAAATCATACGGACATTCAGAATGCGCTTCTCTTATCTATCAAAGAACTTGCAAAACACATTTTTGTGATATTGTCATAATTTTATTAGAATTTGATTTCTTCTGAGGCCATTCATGGCGCAGCGGCACAAAGTGTGACTGTAAAACCGACGGTAGTGGGTTCGATTACCACTCGAAGAGATGAAATATTTATTTAAATTTATATTTCCATTTCTTCGCTCTGATGTCGAGTTGAGTTCTGCCACTCAACACGCAATGCCTCCACAATTCGACAGAAAGTGGGGAACAGAGTCTTAACGCTAGGTTCCCTCTGCTTACCTTGCTGCACGCGGAATACAGTGTCAAGCTGTTTTTTTTTTTAATTCTTCGATTCTTTTTGCAAAAAACATCTTAGAACAAAAAATAACTTGAAAAAACTAAAATGTAAATGTGGTAAGAACTTTTGACTTAATAAAATAAAAGTTGATCACGTCATTTATTGAACGAGTAAACTCAAAAGTAAATCAGAGTAAGCTGAGTAAAAATAATAAGATTATGGACTTGTTTTGAGCGTTCATATAAATATGAAGGCTTTTTTTACAATTCAAATTCTTGATATATAAAATTTGTTTATAGAATACATATTGGCCGTTTGAATACGACGAAGACGGTATTAATTAACATACATATTACCTAGTTAATAATATAAAAAAATATTCTTTTTGAAATATTCTACCTAAATAGATATACATGATGGAAGCGTCGTTTTACGGGAGTAGCCCGTAAAAGAAGCTGAAGAAGAAAGAAGCCCGCCCGTTTTTTAAATTTTACACTAGCGTATAAAAATTTCGACGTTGCTCGATGAGAACGTATGGCTTAATGTTCAGAGCGCCTAGTCGGTTTCCAGAAGAAGCGGGCTCGAGTCCCGCTACGCTAAAAATGTTATACGTTCTCTAAGTAAGTATTTTTCTTACCTAAGTGTGTAATATCACTTTAAAAATGTTTAAAATTATGTCTAAATGTACTTTATTATATTATAAATATAAACAGAGAATTTTATATTTTATTGTTAAAAGAAGTGTACAGTATGTTTAAAGAAATATCACACATTATGATTTGTAAAATTACCTAGCAGGTATGGTAATTTTTTTTAAACATAAACCACTTTTGATTCGATTATATTAAATCCTAGTAGTGCGACCAGTCGTAGGCGCAGGGGCACAAGCGTGCGACTGTAAATGTGACAGGTTGTGGGTTAAATGTCTACTTGAGGGTATGAAATATTTAATATTTTCATTTTCTTGCTCCAGTAACGAAGCAAAGCGCGGCGTTGAGTTCCGCCACTCAACACATAATGCGTCTACAATTCGGTGGAAAGTAGAGAACGGAAGTGTCTTAATGAGAAGGAGTTCCTCCCAGGTTCCTTATGCCTACCCTACTCTGTGCGGGATACAGAGTTAATCGAAAAAAAAACTTAGTGTAAAAGTCAGTTACCCAGTGAAAGGCCTGTTCCAATAATAATAACATTCACATAAACAAATAATTAGTCAAATAGATTACATTGTAATAAGCCTATTTGGATACAAAATAAATAAATTATATTGAGAGAAAATATAAAAGTTACAAAGACATACAAAAATAAATTAATTCGTTACACAACCTAAGCTCATCGCAGTTTCTTTCCAGTCATTGACCAGCAATCGTATAAGAAAGTTGTGATTGTTAGTTGTTGAGTAGAAGGGGGCGGAACTCTAGTAATAAAAAAACACAATTAGCCCCTGTACTATATTCTTCTTCAAATTTTTATTGATTAAAACAACGAGCTAAGCAATTACATTTAATTGTGATATATTAAGAGTAAAGGTAATTTGTCTCCACTCGATATAATTTAAAGTTAATTTGATACGTTCGTTGAACTTAATAATTAATAATATTAATGTTCTTTAATTATGAAGCTTTATATAAATTATATATTGACTTATTTCCCTTATAAGAGTAGCAATACAATATTTAAAATTATGTTAAATTACCTATAATTTTTTTCGGCTTCACGCTGAATCTCGCATATGCAGGGTAGGCAGAGGGAATCTAGCGTTAGACACTCCGTTTTACATTTTGCGCCGATTTTTTTTGTTTTACTATTCGCCTAGGTACTTACATCTATCTCCTTATTCATATTTATTGGCTATTGGCACAGTAGTCGTGTTCAAGATGCTATTTGGTTCATAGGGAAAAGCTTGACGTATGATGTCTATACTCCTCTATACTTTATTTACACCTAATATTAGTTTAATTTTGTTTTTACTGATACCACTGACAGGTAAGACTTTTAAAAAGATGCTCAATATTGTTGTCCATTCGATGTAATATGTATTTGTATACAAAAACGTTATGAGACCAGTGGTGGCGCAGGTTCACAAGGGTGCAGGGTCTGCAAACGTGACAGATTCGTGTGGGTTCGATTCTATTCTAGGAAATAAAATATTTAATAAACCAAAAACGAGTAACGAGGCAAAGAGAGGCGTTGAGCGAGGACACTTAATACCCAATGCCAGAAGAATGTGGCGGAAAGTGGAAAATGGAGTGTCTTAACACCAGGTTGCCTTTACCTACCCCATATTTGCAGCTATTGTGTGCAGCTGACGAAAATGGTAAAAAAACGTTGCAGTATAAATGAAAATAATAAAACACACTTTTTAGTGCCACGATGGTCTATATTTGCAACGCTAGCAATAAGGTCGAATAGGTTTTCCTTTATTGCTTTTTTTTTCAAAAGGCATATTGTAAATTTATCTAGTGAGCAAGAAATAAAGCCGTTACCTTTAATTGCCAATAATATATATGTATAATATAAGTATATTATGGGCGGCCCTAAAAATAAATAATTCTTTTCTTTCTCTAGCTATAACGAAAATATTAGTCCAGACACCGAAAAAATAGGTCTGTTAAAAGAGCAGCTCTTAATTTTTATCATTAAGAGGTGTTTCGTCGCGATTTTCGATTTCCCATATAAATAAGAAGGGATTTTTTTTATTATTTCATTTGAAATATTATTGCGATTAAACGAATACTGTTAGTATTAAACAAATATATATTCTTGTAGGAAATTTTTTGATGTACACAAAATGCTAAATAGACTCATTTACAAATTATTCCAAGTTAATGTTGTAAATTGTCAAAATAGCTTAAGTTTCATATAATAAAAAAAAATCAACTTAACAGTAAAGTATGAATGAGACATTTTTTTATATTTCTAAAGGAATATTTAATTTCATTACGTCATTACAATACAATATCCAATAAATGCGACAGAAATTGGAAAACGGATCTGTCTTAATGAGGAACGGAATGTATTAACACTAGGTTTCCAGGTCACCGCTGCTATCCTACTATATGCAGGATACGGCGTGAAGCTAAACACCACAAAATAAACATCGTACAACAAAAAAACAATTATCTATTTTATCTAATTATCCTATTCTAGGCCGGGATCACACGGCACAAAACAATTATCTAATCCAAAGTACTATGGTGTAAACCGTTCATATGAAGCAAATAAAATATATTTTTGTTAATATTTACCCTCTTCCTCTCTTAATATCAAGGTAGATTTTATTACATCATTTCGTTAAATCTTCGTCCTCATTCCCTCCACGATAATTAACCTACTTCAGATACAAACACCAACAAATAAAGGCAGACTTAAACTTTAGATAATGTAATTTATTTATGGTCGTAGTTTTAAGTCCCACAATATATATACATGCGTATCATATATTTGTATGGAGTTAGGTAGAATTAAATATAATTTAAGTGAGACAAGGGCAAAATATATTGTCGTCGTGTTAAGTACTAGCGCGGTCTCGCTCCCGTTTCGTGATATTTTCCGCGTAATATTTACCGATCTCGTGGTATTATTCGTGATATTTACCGATCTCGTGGGGATTCCAGGATAAAAATTTTCCTAGTTGTAGAATTCAACGCCGCGCTTTGCCTCGACACCAGAGCGAAGTAATGGAAATATAAATATAAATAAATATTTCATATCCTCGAGTGGGAATCGATCTCACAACCAGTTGCTTTTACAGTCATACTTTGTGCCCCTACGCCACGATCGGCCTCACATTTTTTTTAATTATTATTATGATCTGCATATATTATAATATTTTGTGAGCGTTGTGTGTGAGTGAAGTGAAGAACATTTTCTGTAGATATTTTCAACACGCGTCTAAGCACATTTGCTTGTGGAAAATCTGAGGAGTATTTGTCACGTTATAAGTAAAGGGTTTTTTGTAGTATTCTTTTCGTAAAAGTCATTTTATATATTCCATTCAACTATCTTACTTCTTCTTCTCTTCTTCTTCTCTTCTCAAAGTTAGTTACACAATAAATATGGTGTAAATCTTTTAATAATATATTACGAAATTTGCTATCATTATCATATTAGCTTCACGCTGTATCCCGCGCACAGTGCGGAATTTTTGTTTATGCTACATTTTTAAATTATCATCGTAACGTATCTAATATGTATTACTTATTATTCTTTTTAACTTCACGCTTTATCCCGCATGTAAGCAGATGAAGCCTAGCGTTCGAGACACTCTAATTTCAGTGGCGAAATTCAACACCGCACTTTACCTCGACATCAAAGCGAAGAGATTACAAAGTATTACATATTTTCGAATATATTTTTTTACCTGAACAAAATATTTTATTAGCTAACACCAAAATCACTTAGTATTCAATATAAGTAAAATATTATTTTTACAATATAAAGCTTCTAATGTTGACCAATAAAGCTCTTAATTCCACAGAGGTGGTCCCGTTGGTTACGAATAAGGATTCAGGAGATAAGCGAATAAAACACAAACATATAAAATTTATGATCATCGTTGTAATCTTAAAGAAAAAATAAAATAAATTTCTTCTATATTATATTTCTTGTTTATAATTTTGGTGGGAGGTGGAACGTGTTGTATACGTAGGTACTGTACCTATAATATAAAAAAATGTATCAGTATATTAAGGGCCGGTTTCTTCACTGGCAGATAAGGTTCTTGATAGCCTTATCAGCGAGAATCTAGCATATCCAAATCCGATAACTATATTACTATATTTTATTATTAATATTTTATGCAAAATCATTTTAAAAATCATAATTAAACACGAAGACAATTAGTTTTTTTTTTGTTTGTGGTTCTCTCTATTTGTCTATTCATATACGCAAATCTTATGAATTCTTAGTTGAAAACTAAATTCTCAATTCAATTCTCCGTCGAGAAGGACGATTTGAATAAAACTTTTACTCTAGGTTATAATTTTTTTATAAAACATCTGGTGTGGATAGTAGTCCAGCTAAATTATAAGATATAATAAAATATTACCTTATCAAGATTTATTAAATGTGATAAGCGTATTCCATTGATATATCAAATTCAAAAGTGGGAAACTTCTGACGAAGGATCATAATAAGTCGTAGGTAAAGTTTAAGGAAATGGCGCATTAGAACAAGTTATTCATTGTGGCAGTAACTTTTGTTACATCATTTTATATCCAACTCCTACAGAAAATCTAATAGATATCGTTATTTTAATCACATGCGTCGAAACTGTACAAGACTACCCAAATAACACGACACAGATGAGTCAGCTTCACGCTGTATCCCGCATACATCAGGGTAGGCAGAGGGAAAGCTGATTTATTTATTTAAACTGAGGTGGTTTAAGAATAAATAAATATTGTCCGTAAGTAACATATGCATATATTTTTTTCTGGCTTTTGCTTACCATTTATCCTAGAGCATAGTTTGTCCATAAAGTGGAGAAAACGTCAGCATAAAAAGGATGGACCAGGTACAGAGTATTGGGGATCGAACCTACAACCAGACGATTTTGCAGTCACACTTTGTGCACCTGCGCCACGACTGGCCTCTGTCTGTAAGATAGCATTCATTATTAGTTTACTATCTGAAACTTTATTCGTAACCGTTGAAACTGGCCCTTATTCCTAGATACGTACCTAATCGATAAAATTGTTGTTATATAAGCATGACTTCCATTGCTCCCTTGTGAATCGTATATGAAAATTGCCTTATTATGAAAAAGTACAATAATATAAGCCACACTTCAAGTAACAAACAACATATTATTGAATTATATAATATTGGTACAAGTAACAGATAAGCACCAATGAACGACATTTTTATATAATTTTTTTTTTATTTATTTATATTTGTTTTAATTCTTACTTACACTACAGATTTATGATCCGTACCTTTTGTTATTTTATACATTTCTTTTAATATTTTTTTTCTGTAGATATTACCTCGAATATGTATACAATATCTCCTTAAGAGAGTCCGGTTATTCATTTCAGTTGCCAATTGCTAACTTAACTATAACACTTTAATTTAAATCTACATGCATAGAAATAAAAAATAAACATTAATTATAAATAAATTTTACTTAATTGATTCCAATTTTTTTAACTTCGTAATATAAATTTCTCAAATTGTCTCCGTATCACTTGCTACTTATATTTAGAACATAATTTTTTCCACCATTTTAAAGATACATATAGTTTATTGTGCGATATAGGGCCTTAATGAAAATATATGTATTCTTTAAGCTAATTGTTAAGAGGTTAAGTGTCAGGTATTGCTTATTATTTGTTTACCGAAACAAGTATTATTTTTTATGTTATTTTCATCATCATTTCAGGATGTTAATTAAATGAATTTCAGTACTTATATATTAATAGAGGCAATTTTCAAGCACAGTTCAAGTTGCAGTCTCCAATTATAACACGAAAATAATAAAAATAAAAATTATTCATAAAATCATTAATTCAAATAATTTTCTTATAGTTCAAACAATAAACGCGACTGGGGCTACTACTTTTATCTAATTAATATATGTAACAAAACTTTTTAAAATTGTTCTTATTATAAAGTAACACATCCCGACTTTCCTACTTTCAAATTCATGAATATTTAGCTCATGAATGTGGATGATGCAAAAAGTATTAGGAAACAACGTTAGAATATCAGCCTGAGTAGTTCTACAATTTTGCATATAAATTTCCTTTGTAAATAGCTAACACATCTGATACCATATCAGTGAAGGAACTTCCTGTGCAGGCCTTATATTTATTTACCTTTTGCTAAACATAAATACATTTAAATTAATGTAAACTCAAAGAACATTAAAGAAAAATAAGACGTCATTTAGATGCTATTAAAATGACTGTAGCTGTAAATATCAGAAAAGAAAGTTTGTATGTCAGAAAATGTTAAAGGGAAACTTAAGAATAATTATTTGATAATAAAATGGAAATATTGACCTTGCATAATCGTATAATTTATTTAGTAGGGTTTCGTATCTCAAAGAAAAAAACGGAACCCTTATATGAAAGGATTACTTTTTGTCCGTCTGTATCTATGTATAGTATCGTTTTTTCTGCAATTTGTATGAACTTCGCCACGTAATCAAAACCTATAAGGTTAACCGTAACCAATAACCTATACCTTTTTTTTTTAATTTGGCAAAATATGAAAAATAAGAATTTACAATATAAGAAAAAAAAACAAAACAAAAAAACAAACAAAAACACAAAAATAAAAAAAAAACATCCGACAAACGAAAATTTAAAAGTATTTTTCCATGTTATATAGTATATAGTGCATACTCTCGCTAATTTATGCTTGTCAACTTTTATAAGTTATTTATAGAGATGAAGAGGCAATAAGAATATTACAAACAAGTTAACTTCACCACAATCACCATTATCCACGACCACCAACCCAGCTTTCGACACGAAGGAGTGCGGAACATTCAAATTATGTTCAAAATTCAATCAATGTTCACTCCATATTTTTAGAAAAGATCAACACAGCACAAAAAAAACACGGACGATAAAAGTCTGTGGCGCAATGCAACTAAAAAAAAATGTTGATCTACAATAATGAAAATGGTGATATTTTTTATGTCTTTTGTAAGAGCTGTTCTGAAAATTATTTCACCTAATGATTGTAATGTAATGATGAAAAAATTGTAATGATGAATAATTTTTATTTTAATAATTATCGTGTTATATTTGGACTAGACTAGACTGCTACTTGAACTTATATTGTTATGCATTCTTTGAAGTAAACAATTATTGATAATTTAAATTAGAACATAGGTTATTAGTATTGTTAGAAATAGAAGGCAATTTACGTTTAAAAAAAAAACAAGATAGGAACACGTATCGCCTAAATGTTTCTAAATTATTCGGTGTTCTAAGTAATTGCAATAAGTGATACGTATCACTCAACAACAATGTTTCACACGAGTTTCCTTCCGATGGACTTTCCATTGCCTACAACCAACTGCCCCGATTGACTATTTGTTTGTTCAACCTGGCTTTATTACTATTGAACTGAGGTAGTCTAGATGGCGTAACCAGGCGACGAGGGGCGAGAGTAGCGATCGAAATGACCTGCGTAACTAATCAAGTGGGATTCTGACCGCTGGGCCCCATCACGCAACTAGCCGTGAGACAGGACTGGCCTCGTCATCTCTTACCTATCCTCCCTATGTACTGAGCGTGTGCGACTGTGATTTGGTCAGTATCTAGAAGGATGCTGCGAGGGCATCGAAGAGGCGGGTAAAAATGAGGAGAGTACTGACACGCTTTGACAATAAGTGAATTGGAGTGAGAATCTGCATGCTCGTGGTAGCGCTTGGCTAAACGTTTGCAGAATTTCTTTGATGATTCTAATTCAAAATCTTTATGTACGTCCACGTTGCGTATGTACCATGGGCATCCGGATGTCGGACGGGGGAATTTGTTTTGGACTCTCTTAAGATGATCTCCAGAGGAGGTTTTGGGCCTCTTTCGGGAAATCTATTTTAGTTGAAAATGAGTGGGTACAGCCTGCTCATGACGTATGTAGCATTGTTGCTGATATACATGATGCACGGCCGGAAGGAAAGTTTGACATAATTCTATTGCTGTAGTCTTTTTCACCTATATCTATCGTCTTTTACACTAGATCGCTTACATTATATATATATATATATATATATATATATATATATAT
>DWAN01004249.1:0-12397 GCA_018230445.1 Heliconius hewitsoni | reverse complement strand
ACAGGGCAAACGAGACGTACGCTCCACGGCAACCCCTTCCACGCTCAACGTGGACGAAACATAAATTTAAATAAAGTGGCCAGTTTATGGAATAATTAAATAATACCATTGACATTGAAAAGAACTACTGTTGAGTTTCTTGCCGGCTCTTGTCAGCAGAAGTGCCTTCCGAACCGAAGGTAGTTTTTTTTGTTCATTCGACGATTCAAATGTCCGTATAATATGTCTATTTGAATAACGAATATTGTTAATTTGAATTTCCTCGAGTTCGGTTCGGACCCACAACCAGTCGCGTTTATAGCCACACTCATCATGCGCCATGACTAGCCAGATGACTTTTGGATCATTGTCTTCGTTTCTTTTAACTTCAAATTTTGTACAATGTGCAATTTTATAAAAAATATAAAAATCGATATCCATCAATTATAATTATATTAACTATAACTAATAAGTTCTATAGACATCGTTCAATAATATTATTTACGTGCTGTCAGTGTATTACTTCCATTAATCCATATATAGTAGGTCCATCAATAAGAAAACCTTTAAATTAAACTTTTATCTCATACTCCATTAATAGGGTATAGTTACCAAAAAGTATAAACTACTGTCTTGTCTTGTTTTGGTGAAACTAGGTCAAAAATTTCGTTAGGTCATTTTAATAAAATGTAACTAAATGTTTATTATATAAACTTTTTTTAGCTAACGCCAGTAGAAAAATATGCAATGCGACTTGTGGAGACCAGCGAAGCGGCGACCGAAGCCGAACGCGCAGCTCTCGGGGAGATGCGCCGCCAGCTGCGCGAGTGGGAGCAAGCGCGTCGCGCGCTGCGGGACGAGCCCGCGCCGCCCCCCGTCGACTCCGAGCCCGACCTTGATCTCACCTACAGCCGCGAGGACGCGCGCGTCAAGGTGCGTGCCCGCCGCCGGCGCCGCGCGCGCCCCCCTCCACCTCGTGCCTCGCCGCCGCCCCCGCCTCCTTCGCCGCCGCCCACGCCGCCAGCTGCGCCCGCGCCCCCTCCCGCGCCTGCGCCCACTCCCGCGCCTGCGCCGCGCACTCGCTCTCGCGGCACCGTGCACATCAACCTGTGGACGCTGGACGAGGCGGGTGCGGGCGCGGAGGGAGGAGCGCGCGGGGGGCGGCGCGCTCTGCGCAACGGCACACTGGACTCATGGCTGGCCGGCGCGCCGCCCGCCGCGCCCGACGCCTCCGACAGACCGAACAATAAATGATTTGACACTGTACCTTGCGTTTTATATTTCTGACGTTCGACGTTTTGGTGCCGCTCGATACTCGCCCGTAAATGCTTGACCTCGCTCTAGGCACGTGTGCTCGCGATATGCCACCAAAACGGCGACGCGCCGATCGCGCCGCACAAGAACGTCAGGGATGTAAAGCGTGCAAGCATTTACGGGCGGCTACGAGCGCCCGCCTTCCCTGTCCTCCTCCCGCCCGCCCTACTGACACTGTCGGTAAACAAATATTCAAACAATTATTAGAGTAAATCACATTTTTATTACATTATTTACATTTTATATATACTCGGCAATAAAACAGACAGCTACAGTTCACTTAAATTCTTAATCTTAACTTCATTTAAATTGGAAAAAGTAGTAAAAACATAAACTTTAATACGGTAATGCGGTAAATATTGTAAGAAAAGTTGTTATAATTATTTAATTTTGTGAACTAAATGCCACTTGTGGGGTGAGTCAAAATATATGTGAAAAAGTACATTGTTGAATTACATAATGTATGCGATTTTATAAGAGTATATTTATTAAACATTTTATTCACAGGTATGGATCAGTGAGAACGGTGCTAATGAACGCATGCCGGTAAGTGTTGACCGCGCAGCTTGTCAGTTGAACGTCTCGCAGTACCGAAGACGCTAACGATTGTCTACTTACAGATGTGGTGTCCGCCCACGCCGCCCTCCAGCGACGCCGACGTCTACTGCGAGAGCTGGGCGCGCCCCCTGTACCGTCGCGGCGCTGCCCCGGATGCTCTGCTGCCGCCCGTACGTTGGCGGGACGTGCGCGCGCCCCGCTCTCCACGCCGTGCCCGCCCCGCTCCCCGCGCCGCGCACGCGCCTCCCTCGCTGTTCGAGCGCGCCGGGCCCCGCCCGCGACAGCGCCCGCGCGCCCCGCTTCCGCCGGCGCGCGACCACGCCGCGCCGCCGCCCGACTGGGCGCCCTGCGAAGACGCCGCCTTGCGTCACGCGCTTCGGCTGCAGCGCCTGCCTCCCGATCCGCCCGCCGCGCCCGCGCCTAACTGGGACTGGCTGGCCGACCTCGTGGGCGAGACGGCGCGCGCCTGCCGCGACCGCCACGACGCCCTGGCCGACCCGGAGCGCGCGCGCCGCAAGCACCGCAAGACGCCGCCCGCGCGCCGCCGCGTCGACGACGACGCGCCGCGCCCGCCTCTGCAGCGTCTCGACGCAATGCGCGACGCCGCCGAGCGCCGCCGCGCCGCGCCCAAGCGTCGCCTCGACGACGCCACCCAACACAACCCTAAGCACGCCGCCCTCCTTGCGGACCACGGCGTCGAGTACGACGCGCCGCCCACGCCTATGGAGGTGGCCACGCGCCGCGCCGAGCGCATCGCCAAAGAGAAAATGAAGGCGGGTGGTGTGCAGCCCCCGCCGCCCTCCCAGCACACGCCGCCCGCCGCTCCCGCGGCCCCACAACGCATCGTGGTAGCGGCGACGGCGGCGGGCGCGGGTGCGGCAGTGACGGGCGACGCGCGGCGCGGCGTGGGCGGCGCCGGCGGTATCGGTGTCGGGGGCGGGGCGCGTGCCCCGGCGCAGCTGCTGTACCGGCACCAGTCGCTGACGGCGCGCCATCATCTCAAGATCCTACACCACGCGACGGCCGCGCAGCCGCAGGTACGCGTAAGTGCATTTCATACATTATTTTGTCTTGTATACTAAGGTTTTCAAAATATGTATAAATCGCGATATGGTCAGGATTATAACAATGTGCCTGGTCATATTGTAATCTATTTATTTCTACGATATGCACACATACCGCATGTGTCCCACGTTATGTGTATTATTTATTAATTGTTGCAACAAGGAGAAGAGGCCTTATTTAAATAGATTGCACGTTTTAATGTATAAATTTATATAACGTCTTTATTTAATTTAACATATATTTTTTACATTAGGTAACCTTTTATAGTACACTTTAACAAGTAATGGCCGCCCTGGAATTAGTAGTTTTGATATTAATATTTTTCTTACTTTTGATTTTTCTGCCCAAGTAAAAATGCACGACAGTTCAGATAGCCTAACTTTAGGGCGGCGACGACTTATTTAACTCTACGTAGGCAAATTGTGAGTCACAAATAATTGTTGTTAGAACAACAATTATTTGTGACTCAACGTTCTAAGAACGATGCTTAACTGAGACATACCAAAGATGGTCATAGTTAATTTCTGTATTCCAGAGCGGGTCCCCGAGCGTGAGCGCCGCTTCGGAGGGCGCCACTGTGGTGGCGGCGGGCGCCAGTGGCGCCGCTCTGCGTACGTTGCAGCTGCAGCAACTGCGCCGTGCCGCCGCCCGCGCGCCGCCCCAGCACGTGGTGCTCGCGCACCTCGCGCCGACCGCACACCACGCGCCCGCTGCCGCCCCCGCCGCCACTGCCGGCTCTACCGCGCCACCCACCGCCACTGCCGCCGCCCCCGCGCCCCCCGACTCACAACAACAGTAAACTCGGTGGATGCATTTTGTTGTTTTATTTATGTCACAATACCATCATTTTTTATCACCCATAAATAATTATTAATAATATATATATTGTTAGCGTACTCGTGTAAAAGAGGGTAAAATTAGGTGAAAAGTATGATAAAAGCAGTGGAATTGTGCAATGCAAATGCTTGATGGCAACGGCGCCTATTGGAAGGGAAGCCTTTTCATCTGATACCTCACTTGATAGTTCAAGTGAGGTATCAGATGAAAAGGCTCTAATACCAAAGTTTACCTCCTTTTAAGGCTTATTTTTTAGGGCTTAACCACAAATGTAGTTTTGAGATTTTTTCCTGTACTAGTTCTACCTCTAGATGTTACCTGCCAAATGTCATTATTCTAGGTCAACTATTAATTTGAAAGTAGACTATTAATTTTAATTCCCTTCATATTATTGAAATTCGCGTTTTTTTTGCGATATCCTCGGCCATATCTTTTATTTAATGTAGAAATAGGATTTTTAAGGAAATCTAGGGACCGTAGATGTAAATATATCGTTTGAATTTCAACTCTCCAAACGTTCCTGAGATAATGGGTTCCTTTTTTCCTAAAAAAGTACGGAACCCTGAAAACAAGCAAAAAACAAATGAATGACGATGTCTAAATACCTACATAAATTTGAATTTGGAATTCCTAACCAAAGGGAAGAAATTTGTGATTAAAGTGGCCAGAGCAACAAAACACCAATTTCATATATACGGACCTAATATTTATAGTGCTGTGCTATCAGCGAATTATTTCTTATTTTTATAAAAGAATTTCCACCAATCGTGATTGAGAAAGTAACCTTTTTTCTGGTTTTGTTTACTTTTTATCTCACGGCTCCCTAAATAGTGTTCAGAACAACATAGCCAAGCGCAGCTAAACTTTAAAAATAGTACAATGCCGCCTTAGCAAGTATTGTTTAGTGAAAATAGATTTAAAATATATGACAAAGGCTCATAATAAACCAGCTAAGGTTTATATATAAAATATGAGCCTGCTATTACCATTTTAATTTACTCTAGAACAATTAAGAAAAATAAGAATGTGGCCATTACATGTAAGCGATGGACGTACAAACGCCTTGATGCTGGCATACGTTATTAAATAAAAAGGGTAACATGTGTTTCATGACAGATATTTATTAGAAACTTATGTAATTCTACTTCTAGTAATATTTTCAATGTCGTCTTATCCAACACAATGCGGTCATTTATTGTGTTAAGCTTAGAGTTTAGCATACGGTTGTCCACATCAGACCGGCGTGTGCTGGCAGCGGCAGGCGGGCGCGCGCTCCACGTGCACGTGCACCAGGCGCAGCGAGGAGAGCAGGCGAGCCAGCGGGTCCAGCGCGTCGCCCAGCGCTCCCGCCAGCGGCCGCAGCGCCTCCCGCAGCGCGCCGCCCGCTTGCGCCGCGCACGCCAGCAACGGCCGCGTCAGCGCGTTGTGTGACAGCGCCAGCGCCGGCTTGAGCGCCGCGTCCGACGCCGCCTCGGCCGCGCCCGCTAGCACAGCACGCGCGCCGCCCAGCACGCAGCGCGCCGTGGCCGCCAGCACGGCGCCGCCCGCCTCCGCCAGCAAGCGCGGCGCGGCCAGCAGTTCGCGCAGCAGGGCGGCCGCGGGGCGCGCGATTCTGCGCGCGGCGCGCTCTACGTGGGTGTCGGGCTCGGCGCGCGCCCACAGCCACTCTGCGCCGTGCTCGAAGCGGTACACTTCGATACGCTCCAGACCCACTTTGCATATAAAATGTTAACACTTTTAGGAAAGAAAAATACTTCGTCGGGCTACGTAGCCCGGGCGCTAGAACTGTTTACAAAAGCTACGTTAAAAAAAATAAGTTTGGTAAAAAAACGTCTTATCACTTATTATAATTGAGGTCGTCGTGGTGCAGCCACGATTGTTGGTTCGAATTCGGCAGAAAGTCCGAGTGTGAGAGTGGACCGAGTGTAATAACAATTGTCTCTCTACATGTTACGGGTACTTTCATAAAATACAAAACTAATATTCTGAGCAAATGAGGAGCTGCCTGCCATGAAATTCTTTACCTGCGTCGTTTTCTAAGTTCGCATTCTCCATTTTAGGGCACTCCTTGTTTTTCCAGATGCAACTCTTTAAAGATTTCTGTAAACCCATAATTTGATTTGCTTTTATTACGAATATTATTTATTATTTATAGAAACGAAGTGACACTATGTACTTACATACTGTTTTTGTTTTTTACCCATTGGTTTGTCGCCGTCGCCTGCGGCGTGTCGCACGGCTTCGGTCACTTTTGCACCTTCCCCGACACACGAAAGGACGTGATCCCATCTTGCTTGAAATGTATCAAATAGTTTTATTGTACAGTGCACATTCATTATACCCACATAAACATAAACACATTCATACAAAATATATGTGCTGTACATAAGTAAGTAGATATTACCTGTATATGTATGTTATATAATATTTTATATAGGTACTGTAATGAAACTATTGCTATTAGGGAAAAAAACAGAAGTCTTACGGTTGCGATTGAAGGGCAAAGGCTGGACAGGCTAGCAGCACAGTCGTAGGTGCTCCAGCGTTTTCGTATGTTGTCTTCTATTTGCAGTATAAATGAATATAAATATTATTATTAAAATATCGTAATTGTTTCAAAATACTATCTTCTAATACTAATCTTATCTCCAAAATATAATCTACTAAGCGTATAGTATATAACCCAGTACCCACTGGTAGCGACGAGGTGACGAGGACGGGGCTGGAGGAGGCCGGGAGACGCGCGCCCGCATCACCCCTGGCCCCACTGCGTCGCTGTTTTTGTACCACCACCTTGTATTGTTAATTTTGAATATAAATAATATTATCATTGTTTAGGCAACTCAATAATTTTGCAATTAAAATAATGAATACTATTAAAAATATATTTATTATTATTACAATTTTAAATAATATAAGTACTTAGTACCCAGTGTTGACAATAAAGTATGGTCATTTAGCTTCACACTGCTTTAGCAGGGCAGGCAGGGGGAACCTGGGAACCTAGTGCGACGACACTTCGTTTACAATAATAAACTTCTGTTCCCCAATTTTCGCCGAATTCTGCAGGCATTGTGTGTTGAGTGACACCGCTTTACCTCGTCACAAGAGCGAAATAATAAATATTTCATTTCCGCGAGTGAGAACTGAACCTACAACCTGTCGCGTTTACAGTCGCACGTTTCTGCTCCGGCGCCACGAGCCACGAGTGGCCTCAAGTATATGTTAATGTGATATGAGTGGACCTGAACATAGGACGCGGACCGGTCGCTTAGAAGCACCGGCGAGGACGGGCGGGGCGCGTCACCGGCCGCCGCGCCACTCTCTGTGGGCGCCCGACTCGAGCTTGACGAGTTTACGTCTGTGCACAGAGATTGCTAAAGTTTACAACACTAAAATAATATGTTTTCGTTAGTAATTGAAATGTTAATAACCTAGCTGCGCATTTCCTATTTCGATTTCTTTAGCTTCCACTCCTCTATTAGCTGTTGAATTAGTACAATTGGAAACAATCTTTTTTGTTGACATTCTCATAAGATCTGTTGTTTTATTTATATTGTTGACGTTTGCGTCTTGACAAATTAGGTTGACCAATGATGTCTAGCGGAATCGGAGATACTATATACCTAATAGATATGTCCCGAGTTTTCGGAGATTGTGACTTTATTGTCATTTTGATCTAAATTGGTTGCTATTTTCTCAAAGATATGAAGAAGTCATGAGTCACCAACGGATGATAAAACTCTACCAAAGTATGGAAATGTCTTTCTTTTATATATTTAAAATAATTATTTATTTATAAATTTTATTTATTTACTTATAATGTACAACCTACCATTACTGTTTCACATTCGATAAAGGAAAGCGGCTATGAAGGTTTTGGTGTATAATAGTCAAGATTTCAAATCCTCTGTTAAACACTATCAGCGCTGATTCCAGTAAATACAAAGATACTTACAATCAATGACTAAATGTAGATTAAATATTGAACAAATGATTATTAAGGCCAATCGTGGGGCATGGCCACAAGCATGCGACTGTAAAGTCATGTTTACAGTTACACTACAGGTTGTGGGTTCGATTTCCACCCCGATCGATTTTCATAGTTACATTTTTTTTCCAATTTGCTCAACCTTCATAACATAACACAATATAAATAAGTAATTATTGCACACTTTTTATAACTACAACTGATGTCTTCCAAGCAACCAGATTTCGGAAAGATGTAACTAAAATTGCGGCCATACCTAATACAGTCCAAAAACGACGCGGGAAAATAAATAAGCAAAGAAACAAATAAAATATAAATAAATATATATAGACATATACATACATACGTTGTATATACGTACTTCATTGATCAAGGCTGCTTCTGCTCAGCACTGTGGTCCATAAATAATAAAGTCAGTCAGTTAATAATTCCAAATTATAAAAATTAAATTATTTATACATATGCATATAAATTTTGCACGGAATGATTTTCATAGGTAGTAGGATAGTATCCCGCCCCATAAATAGGTTAAATTTGATTTTAAAACATTTTTTTTGCAAGATAGCATCTATAACTTCGAAATTGATAGGGATAAGAGCGTCGTTAATTCTTGTTTTGTTTGAACAAAAGTTATTGCAGATATTAATTTGAGAGTCCTATATAATTTATTTGATACAGTTTCTAAGTATTATTTCAAGCTAAGGATAGAAAAATGTTTTTAGGTGACGCGACTCGAACCCGCTTATGTATAAAACACCTATTTAGTATCAAATAAAAGTGTACGGAGAAGAGGAAGACAGTAATGACATTTTTAAAATACTTGGTTTAAATTTTACTACGTAAAATTTTAAGAAGTAACATTGGAGAACAGTTATTTTGCGGAATGGTAACTTGAAGTCAATTTCGTATAAGACAAATGTGTTGAGTACTACAAAATATGAAGATTTGTCAAGTTGACTCTCAGTGATGGCAATAAAGATAGATACAGGACTATAATTGGTAATATCTCAATTTTGTCCACTTTTAAATAACGATACTTCTATGCTATTTTCGCCTACCCCGCTAATTGTATGATACAGCGTGAAGCTAGAGAAGCAAAAAAATAATTAAAAAATCGTTTCTATACAAACTCTTCCGTTTCTATAAACCCATACAAATTATCTATTCATCCCAAGAAATATAAAATTTTTCAGGTTTGTACTGATATCAATAAACATAAAACAATTGTTTTAATCGATAATCTACACTTATTCTCTATTAACCACAGTATTATAAGATCAGTATTTTAATACTAAACATTACGTTAATAATATAAAATAAACAACTTTTCTAAACACAAATTAATTTCAACCTACGACATTCAAACGCATTTTATTTTATCTTTCCCTGTTATCTGTACCAAACACAAATGTCAAAGTACCTATCTGTCGTATTAGAAATGTAAATGTCAAATCGAAATTTGCTTTTAGTTCGCAAACTTCACAAATTATTTTCATTTGATTATGTTTTACATATTACGAGGCTAAATATACACTGTTAACAACAGTATTCAGACTTTGGGACTTAAAGTAATAATAGAGTAAGTTTTTCTTAATATTAATTGAGTTAATTCAATGGCGTATTATTTTTCGAGATGTGCTGAGTAATTTCATGTAGGGTATATATTAGCTTTGTTCGTTGTTGTCACGCTGCCAAGTTTGTTGCGAGGAGTAAGCGGACATAGAGAGGCTCTCGATCTATCTATTAATATGAAATATATTTCTTATTAAATACTATGACGGCCACCAAGCTCTCCTGCAGAGCTCGTACCTGCGCATTCCAATTGGATTTACTTTCGAAGCATAATTACTGTTAGTTTGATTTATAAAAAAATATTTCTCTTCATGATTGAGTTATTATTTTCTAATATAAGTAACACAGGCATATATTTATCTCTATATAATTTGAAAATACTAGTCATTACTTAAAAGTAAAATATACTAGAACTTTAGTGAAGTCAGCATATTGCAACTTAATGCATGTTTTGCTAACTAAAACTTATTCATTTACTTTTATAATAAATGAGTGATCATTATCTATTTTAGGTGGATATTGGATATATGAAGTAAAGTTATTGTTAATATAAATATTGATACTTATTTAGAAAATATAAAAAAATACATAAATAAAACATGTATTGCAAGGACATGCATTGTTTTAGAAACATACCAACTAAATATTTATGTTTTGAAAACAATACATATTCTTGCTTAACAACAATTAAGGTCATATATTTTTGTATTTAAATAAGTAAATGAGTGTACTTTTTATTAGTGTGAATGAAATATTTTAAGCAAAGAGAGAGGACCTAGTTCTGAAATATTCCTTTCCCTACATACCACCAGATTTGGCAGACATTGCTTGTTGAGTTGTGAGAATTAAAGCTGTATTTAGTCCTTTTTTTATTTATAATCAGATTCAGTCTCACTGTGCTACAATGACCTCACAATTTTAATAATTAAAAATATAAAAAAATATGAAGTGGCTGCATAGCAATAATATATTTATTTTATTGGGTAATTAATTTGCCACAGTCCATAAAGATTAAAATATAATTTATTTAGAGTTTACATGAAAACAAGGAAGACAATATGCCAAGTTCCTCAAGGTCCTGAATAAATCCATGAATTTCAAGATGTGAATATTCTGATTTGTTATATAAATATGTATTAATAAATATTATAATTTAGTACTACTATTTATTTATATTTTATGGCGCAAACAAACAGAACATTAGAAAAAGTTTTTTTAATATGGTGTTGTTCAACTTAGAAGACTAGGAATAATGTGGTATTTTTACCCAGTAGCAACACTTTGTATGTGAAATTGCCTAGCAACGAACCCCGGTTTGAGGATTATTTTAAAATTATAATAATTAACTAATGTGGAACATCATACAGTTGTAAAACCTTATTTTCTTTTTTGTTTTCCTTTTTTATCTTCTTGCTGTATACTGCATATGACAGGGTAAGCAGAGGGAACTTAGTATTAAGACACTCTTTTCTCCACTTTCCACAAAATTTTCAAGATTCAAAACTATGTAAAGTGATGGTTTTCAAAGTAAAACTTTGTTGTCACCAGATATAAATATTAAATAATTTATTATGCAGAATAAAAATATTAAATAATTAATTTCCCTGGATGGTAATTATATCTACAACTGTCTCATTTTTTGTAGTAATTTTATGTTAAAATTTTTGTTCCAGGTACATGAACTGACATGCAAATGATGTCTCTCAAGCCTCGGAATGTAGATTTCCAGGAGACCTGGGCCAGCCTTAAGGAGACTGTTAGTAATGCTTATGTTATAGAAAATACATTTTTTCGATTATGATTCACAAATTCTCGAAGCATTGCATATTCAGTATCGAAATTAAACCTTGCGCTTTCTCCTCGTTACCAGAGCAGGGAAATAAAAATATTAAATTTGTCTTTCCCCCGAGTGAGAATCAAACCGACAACCGCCGCGTTTTCTTGTGCTCTTACGCCATGTCAGCCTCATGTAATATAATATATTGAGTAAACATCTCTATCATATCTATTTTGGCAAATGATCATACTTGAAGTATTTTTCCACATTTAAGGTAGCGGGGGTGGTAGCCCTCCGCACGGTGGAGCGCCAGGTGTGGAACACGCGGTTCTCCGACGTGTACGCGCTGTGCGTTGCGCACCCGGAGCCCCTCGCCGACCGCCTCTATGACGAGACTCGGTACGTTATGATTATTGGCGCGATAAGAGAGCACCCTTGTATTACACAGTATAGTGCGACTATAAGTGTGATTTACAGTACGGTTGAAGAGAAGTGGCCACCATGAAATTTTTCTTTCCAAACTTTTGTATGTTGTATACAAGAAAATAATGAAAAATAAGAAAACGGAATATTGGATATTATAAACGCGACTGTACATGTTTCTTGACTGTTTTCTTAAACATCCATAAATTAGGTGCCATCCATAAATTACTTTATAGCGTGATGGAAGTAGGGAATTTGTCAAGGGTGACATCATATTTAAATAATATTTAAACATAATTTCGCAACTGCTGTTCATGTTTATTATTAATTCCCCTGAGAGAGGAATCGAACCCACAACCGTCGTGTTTACAGTCAGGCGCTGTGCAAGTGTGTCACGACGGTCTCTTCCACACCTAACTCATTATTATTTGTATACAATTTCAGTAATTTCCTCGAAGAGCATGTGGCGGGGCTCTTACAGCGGGTGAAGGGCAATGCTACATTGGAAAGCAGTGACTACAATGATGGATTACTTAACAGGTATAAACTGTTTTGTTACTGTGTTGTTTTTATTAAAATATAGGTAAATATTATTTACGATTTTTTTTTATAGTTTCACGCTTATAGTAGAGTAGGCAGAGGGAATTCAGTGTTAAAATACTCCACTTTTCGCCCAATTATGTAGGCATTGCGTGTTGAGTGTCGTAACTCAACGCCGCTCGTTGTCTTTCTAAAAATACATGGAAACATTTTAAGCTTAGTCAGACCACTGATTGGAGATTGAATAAAATACTATATATTTGGACATAATATAGTTTATTTTTACTTAATTAGAAAACGTATAACAATTTGAACGTAGCGGGACTCGAACCCGCGCCTCC
>DWAN01004248.1:0-12398 GCA_018230445.1 Heliconius hewitsoni | reverse complement strand
AAATATTTTCAATGTACAGAAACGACTTTTCTACAGATTTATTTTAAGTATAGATTATAAAACTAGACATGTACATACATATGTATGCCTGTATGTATGTATGTCTGCATGTAAGTCAATAATTTTTTATTACAAGCTTAGGTTAAAAATCTTATTCCCTAATCTTATGTTATTGAGCCTACTTTATAAAAAGAATTAATTCTTATAAAATTCTACAGGCGCCATACGTTTTGCTGAGAAATCTTCATTATTTAAACCGTACAAGCAACGTGGGTGAACTGTTCACTGAACATCCTTAATTTTGCGTGACATTCACTTTGAAATAAATCCTTTTCGTTGAACTTAACCTAATTTATCACTTGGTGAATTCAAATAAAAATTCTATTTTGAATAAAGTCTAAAATGTGTTATACAACCTGTGTGTGATTTTTTTACTGAATATATTTTTGAATTTCAAAAAAATAGCTATTGAGATACTGTCTCTCAAATTTTCTACCAATTTTTAAGACATGTGTGTTCAGTGGCGGAACTCAGCCGCGCTTTGTCTGTCAGAATAGGGATATAGAAATAATTTAATTTTAATAAGCCCGCCAGTAAGGATTGAACGTTCAGCCACTGCGCCAATAGATACCTCAATTTTCATAATGAACATACAGTGCTATTGAACCTTGTTTTAACTATTTATTTATAATTATGCTATTTTGGAGCACTTGAAAAATATTTGACACACTATGCTAGCGGGTTCGATTCCCATTCATGGTAATCATTATATTTAAATTATATGTGTAGTTTTATTTTTCAAATCTGTCAAGATAAAGCATAGCAATCAGTTTCACTGTTTGACATGTAACATAAATGCGCGAAGACCCTGCTGATTAAGGAAAAAACCGAAAGTAGGTTTAAAATATGTTCATATTTATTAGGTTTAATAGGAAAATAATCGAAGACTTAGGTCGTCGTGATGCAGTGACACATGCGAGTGACTGTAAACGCGAAGGTTGTGGGTTCAATTCCAACTCGGGGGAATGAATTGTTTATTATTTATTCATATTTTCATTTCTTCGCTCTGGTAACAAGGCCAAGTTGAGTTCTGCCAAACAACATGTAATGTTTGTTAAACGGAATGTCTCAACAGTGTTCCCTATGCCTTCTCTACTATAAACGGGAACAGAATTAACGGGAAGGTTATTGTTGAGTAAAAACGGTTATATTGGCCAATGGAATAGCGTAAAATTAGATATTCAAGCGAGGAGAAAACCGTTACAAGGTGCAGCAACCACATAATTATATTAACTATATAACAGTTTACTTTATTTTTTAGTATAAGGTTTCATTTTGATTTGTAATTGCAACTTCAATACAGTGATTCCAGTTGTGGCGCAGGGGCACCAAGTGTGACTGTAAATGCGACTGGTTTTGGGTTCGATCTCGAGTGGGGGAGATAGTGTATATTTATTAAAATTTATGTGTTCATTTTTTAGCTCTGGTGTCAAGGCAAAGTGCGGCGTTAAGTTCAGCCACTCAACACGGAGTGCCTACAGAATTCGGCGGAAAATTGGGAACGGAGTGTCTACCTTTACCCGGAGTGGTTACCTCTGCCTACTCTGGTGGGATACGGCGTGAAGCTGATTCAATTTAATATATTTTTTACTACTTAAATTTCATAATGGTATCGGACTTTAAAGTTTTATTGCAATCAAAAACCTTATTAATCAAATTCTCATAAACACCAAACAAAATACTATGAAAACTAAAAAATATATTACTTATAACCGGTAGTAACGAGATGTAGAGTAAATGGGATACATTAAACAGTGACAAATAACGAATAGGCTCAGTCCATTTAAGCGACGCGACGGTCCATGCCTACTTCAACTGATGATTTTACAAAGCAATTATTCGAAGGGCTCTCTGATTATTCTTTACCATGACAGTTGCCATAGATTAATTAGTCACATTTATTAAAGACAAGCATTTGTGCCTTACATAATATTAAGAAATTCAAGCAAATGTCGCCTTTAAAAGCAAGATATGTGGGTTGTAGTTGCGTGAAGAATTGTTTCATTTCGCCAAGCTTAAGACCACGTGATGATAATATGAAAGCCACAGAGCAAGGCGACTGAAGATTAAATGTTTGGTCTACTGTTATTTTCTGTTTATAGATACATGAGAGATTGTTAGCATGTGGTCTAATAAAATGTGTTGTGTAACAATGTAGCAGCTTTTATTAAGGGAGTGCAGCGACACGTTCATGGACTGGGAGCCTTTTTAATCTTAGTTTATCCAATATTTTCGTAAAGACTGTAAATGTATATATAGAACATAAATAATATCTACTATATATATAATATAATATTCTATTGTAAAGTTTACTACATATATACATAAAACCCTAAAATTAATTCGTAATAACGATACATATTCCAATCAAGCTTTTATATTAATATTGTCTCAATTTCCATTTTAGAACACTTTATGTATATTAAGTATCTAGAACATATTGTATATGACGAACATGTACTATTAAAATTAATCATAATATGAAAGATAAAATTACAGCCATCAATCTGGCTATAATGATTAAATCATACGGTACTAGCGAATATGGCGGCTGTATATTTAATAGTATTAGCCTATAAGCTATGTCACGGTACCATATGTAATATTTCTTATGTTAAATACCGTTTATAAATGGTTTCCGTAATAATTTGAATAAATAATAAGTTTTCGTTATAATAATTATATCTTTTTATACATATAGAAATACATTTTTGAAATTTATACTCTAATCTTTATTATTTGTCCAGCTGAGACAATCGTGGCGCCGGCCCCATAAGCGTGCCAGCGTAAAGGCGATGGTTATGGGTTCGATTTTCAATCAGAGGATTGTAATGTAATGTTTTCTTATCCTTGCTCTGATAACGAAGCACAGCCCGGCCTTGAAATCTACTACTAAACACATAATGCTCCGAACATTGAGTGGAAATTCGTGAATGGAAGTGTCTCAATGAGATGATAACGGAGTGTCTTAACACTAAGTTCACTCTACTTACCCTTTTTTAGCGTGAAATTAATACATATTTTCATATGGTACATTACCAACATCGTTGTGGACTCGGTCTCCATTCGAAATAATAATATTCAAGCGGCGTTGGATACCGTCACTCAATGTATATTTTATCCAATTGAGCAGAAAGGAAAACTAAATTTTAATATAAAACCAAGTTATTTTTAAATGAGAAATCCGGGGTTATATTACGGTGATCATTGCAAAATTTTTAATTAAATTTACTTATATAATAATATTATCGAAATAACTCAGTAGGAGCAATTACTGGTACTCAAGTTACAGATTGAACATCAAAGAGGCTTAATTAAACCTCCTTAGAAGAGTCATAAATGGTTTACAAGGTAAAAGGAAAATATTTACTTATCCCGTAAAAGCTTTAATTGCCTGCCTTCAAAGTTCATAGAATGATTTGTGTTTTTTAAATTTTGATAAACAAATTATTGATTGTTTTATTTAAATAAATGAACAGTGAAATGACGTTTATGAAAATCTCCTCTTTACATATTCTATATATATAATAAAATTACAAATTGTAACTGATCGCTGTGTGTATGAAAGTTGTATGATAAAAATATTATTAGGGACATGATGAATGAATTATTTTTTTTAAATATTCTGTTTGTCTATGCGTTTGTGTACGCTAATCACAAGACGGCTTAACCGATTCAAGTACAATTTTCATTATTGCATTTTGTAAAGTTTCCTTAACGTAATACATAGTTTATTTTATTTTAAGCGAATTACAGATAATAATTTTATAATATATGAAAAAAATAAATTAAAAACTGGGTATAAAGATTGTTTAGGTAATTCTTTAAAATGATAATGTCATTAGAACACAAAAACAATTGAAACTATAAAAAACTAAAATTATACAATTAAAGCGGGCCAAGCCGCGTGTGAGTCCCTAGTCTTACACATATGTAATGTTATCTAAATATGTTATTTTTATCTATGCACAGTGAATAATATAATTTCCTGCGAAAGCTGCATTTTTATTAAAATTAATATTAAGAAGTTACACGCAATTCAGGCAGAATTGAATTCTATGTAGATATTTGAATTCTACTTGATTATTTTGAAAAGACAAATGATTGATTTCCAAAGATACATAATTATAGTAATCCTCGAATTTATTATTATAATGATTTTTTTATACATTTACACATATTTCAAGAGAATAAAATAAACTAGTCCTTATATGATATATAGTTAAGTTGAAAATGACAGTCCGTTTATCTTTTATCACTTAATAAAAAGTAAAAAGATTTACTTGAATCTTATGTAATTTATTATAATGCAAAATTATATAAAAAAGTGTTAAAAGTATTAATTAAGTATGTATAAAAACTAACACATGTATTCAAATGCTAATTACTAGCTATAACTAGATAAACATAATAGATAAACACATTAAATTATGGAAATGGTTTCGATAACTCTATATCGCACAAATAGACATGACACTAATATTTACGAACGATTTATATCAAAATATGTATTTTATACAACATGGTCGGTATAAAACATATTGCGTGTTTTACAAATTGAACATCAAAATTTAGAAGTGGCGTATGCGATTGTGACAAAAAATATAGATTATATTTATGATAAAAAAAACTCTTTTTAAACACAATGTTTCTAAATAGTTTTTCATAGTACATTATATTTTACAATTCAAGAAAATTTACCTAACTTAAGTTTTAAAACACATTACAGTCAAATTATATCGTATTCATTTCAATGTCTTTCACATTATGTCTCTCATAAGAATACTACATAATAATATTCGATGGCCTCTCTAACATTTCTAAGCTACGAGTAATACCGGTTTCGCAACAGCTGCTCGCTAAAATAGAGACCGGACAAGGGGTATTTTGTAACTGGACCACCTGAGACAGTCAACTGCCTAACTGTCTGAGAAACTCGAACTCGCTAAAATAAACTTGTAAGTTTTAAAATTAGAAAGAACAAACTACTTTGCTGCAAAATACGTAATATATAGGATAAACAAAAGTTGGGAACTATTAATAGAACAGATATTCTAATTGTTCTAACACTCTATTTTTTAGACAGAATTTAGTGTAAGGTCACTCCGTTCTATCTATTGAGTCAATCTATTAACGGAGAATCAAATGAAAAACACATTTTGCCTGACGTAATTTCTAATACGCTACAAAATATAATTATCTTGAAATAGGTATATACTACTAAATATAATCTGAATATATTCTGAAGCATTTAATTAAAATTTTCTTCATACAGTAGGTAATAAGCCTAAAGCTAAAATTGCTTCCTTACTCAATACAATGTAACAAAACTACTATACCACAACAAGTACTGCCTCTACTCTATAGAATAGTGTATTCGAAGGCTCCTTACGACTCTACTAATATACGCATCTTATTATCGGCAAGTCACCGTCGTTTCATTATCACCAGCCAGCACAAACTTCGTTACCGACGAACACGACGCTGGAATTGAATCGCATTCACCTTTAATAGCCAGTAAACATCGTTCTACTTCAATATTATCTATATAGGACCTTTTGGTATAATTAAATTATATAGAGCTGTTTATATGTGGAGAAAAATATATTTTTAGTTATTTTGATATATGTAGTATATGGTAGTCATTATTTTAATTTTTTTTGTTTTATTACCCAAATATTATACAATTATTTGATTTAATAAATTGGGATATTTTTTTGGATATTTTAAGATAACGTAAGAGAATCGTAAATTTTTTTTAGCTTCACACAGCAGGGTAGGTGGCGGGAACCTATTAGTAGTAAACACTCTGTCTGTCAAATAAGAACATACTTTGAGTGTAATTTAAATCTATAATTATCACATAGAGTTAACACTATATTTCCTTTTTCCAACTTAATATGGTCCCCATTTTCCGCCGAGATCTAGAGGCATTGCGTGTTGAGTGGCGGAACTTAACTCCGCACTTTGCATCGATGCCAGAGCAAAGAAATGAAAATATAAATGTAAATAAATATTTCATTTCCTCGAGTGGAGATCAAACCCACAACCAGTTGTTTTTACAGTCACACTTTATGCCGCTGCGCCGCGACTGACCTCAAAAAATTTTAACACTAAATTCATAACATAAAATCAGCTCTATATAGAGCTCTATCATTAAACCAGTGAACGGAATGCAGCCGTAGGTTGTTAACCTGTCCCAACACAGTTTACATCTGATATTCGATATGCCAGTATCTTTCTCTATCTGCTACTAATGTCACTAATGTATAATAGAGACAGTGGGTAAGTAGTATTGTAATAACTGTATTGCTTAAGTGATAGAGCGAAATGACATCTTAGGTGTAACTGACGTGAGCGTCAAAATGTTCTTTAAAAAAGATACAAAGTCTAATTTTCGCTGTGTTCAGTATTTGTAAGGGTAGACAGAGGGAACCTAGTGGTAAGATACTCCCGTCTACTAATGTTAACCTTATTTTGGAAAAATGGCGCGCTTAGTGCCGGAACTCAATGTCGTAATTTATGTTGTTACCACAGCGATTAACTCCTCCGAGTGGGATCGAACCCACTACTGTCTCGTTTACTGTCAGGTACTGTACCACTGCGCCATGTCAATCTTATCATATTCAAACTGTACTGTGAGTAAATTAAATAGTAATTTAGTAATTAAAGTCACTATATTACTTACACATGTGATCTCTAGATATGAATAACATATTTATTTTATTCATATGGTAAAGTACAACAATAGATTAAAATAACATTGGCAAAAGATTAGAAATAATATATTTTTTATATAATAAAAAAGGAATATTTCTAATATATTAGCAATTTCTTCAAGAGAATGACACGTGTGTATTTTTTTTTATGATTTGTGTACGAAACTTATTAAATTTTTAATCACAAATAAGTATTCTGTATTTTATTTACGCTCAGATCATCAAAATATGCAATAACTCGAACACATATTAATATATAATACCAGTTTCCAAACACAGTACCAGTAGCTAGCCTTTAGTCAAGAAATTTAATTAATACGACATCTCATTTTACTTTGCTAGCGGTAAAACTTCTCATTTCATTCAATATAAATTCACAGCAAAAAAATTTACTTACTACATAAAAAAAATAAACTGTATCTTAATTGACCAGTCATTTAGGTTACCCACATTCGGTTTTTTTATTCTTAGGTAGACATGAAAACCACATTCTGGCATTTACCAATCGCTTCTTTGAGTTCATTTTTCACTATAGCATTTTCTCGTAAATACGGCAGCCCCTTCAATCCAACGGAAGCAAATAAAGCGTGAGGCTTAAAGTTTTAATTAAAGGGTGGGTAATTTGATACGCTCCGTGAATATGTTAATTAATCCATGGGTTAATTCTTCAAAACACGGCTATTGTTCGAGACGCAGTAAAAATCCTGGCTCCTTTGCGAAATTCGCTTGGTAGCGAAAAGGAACTTCAAAGATCTCATTTTAATTTGTTATATGAAATGTTACAACGGACGACGATATGGTAATATATATATTTTGAAAAATTAAATTTTGACTCGCACATTTCAATTATAAATAAAAAGAAATTATTTTTATTCAACGTACATAATAATAAGAACGTTGAATAAAAATATTTCAATTTTTTAATTCTAAAAGTATTATATAAAATAATTAAGTACATATTTTTAATAATAAAAAATATTAAAATTTACTTTTTACTATTTTTTCAGCTTCACGCTGCATCCCGCACACAATAGGGTAGGCTTAGGGAACCTAGTGTTAAGATACTTCGTTCCGTACTTCCTGCCGAGGTCTGGAGGCATTGCGTGTTGAGTGGCAGAATTCATGCCTTGCATTTTATTTATATTTCCCTTGCCTACGCAATGCAAGCAAATAATCCTAGTTATTTCTTTAAATAAAAAACTGAATATACGCGAGTCGGACCCGGCCACCGAGGGTTCCGTACAATTAGTGCGTCTTAAAAGTTGAATAAAATACGTATTGGAATATGCACACCAAGCCCTCTTATCTGATATCTCACTTGAACTCCCACTCACTTGATCCCTATATTTTTTGCGAGATGTTATATATTTTATCAAGATTTCTATAGTCACAGTCAAAGCTATATAAATATAAACACAACAAAACTTAATTTTGTTTCAAATTGCTTAAATTAAGATTGTCAAAATATAATTAAGAAGTTTCATTACCAGCTTCTTATATAATTAGTTCTTCATTATAAGTTAGATTTAATGTGTCAGGTATAACAATTTATAGATACTTCACGTTTTAGGAGAGATTTATAATATTTGATGAATTTAAGATGGTTTCGTAACTTTTCAGCTCCTCGCTGTATGCCTTAGTAGCGTACATAGCAGGGTAAGTAGCGGGAACCTGTGAACCTAGCATTAAAACACCTTATTCCCATTAAGACATGTCCGTTCACCGCTATTCACCGAATTTTGGAGGTATCCGTTTAAAGAATATCAAGGAAAATTATATAACAAAATTTAGATATATAAGATTTTATATAATTTTAATATTATAAAAAAATAAATATTCTGTGAAATACGTAACCAATATTTCAATACCAATATTTTTAAGTAGATTTAGTTGTTTATACAATATCATCTAAATAGTCTATATAATTACACAAAACTTATAAATATATTATGTATATATTTATTACTTAACTTAAAGTCTTGGCCCAGTGGGACATTTCTACATTCATTGCATGTAATTTATGCTATCAATCATACTCCAAATTGCATAATTCTTTAAGCTCTTTTATCAAACAATTGCTTTGGAAGATTGAGATACAAAGTTGAGATCGACATTCTAATATAAACGTTGCAAATTACAGTAAGACAATAAACTCACACTGTGCAACGTTTCAGGTTTTGATTTATTTCATATACTTTATTTATTTTTGTGTATGCAGTAAAGAATTTTATCTCTCTCTTTGTCTATGGGACATACTTTCGTCATCAAAAAACCAATCCTTCTCTGGAACTTGGACGTCAATCACGAGATTTTGCAACATCTAATTTCCTTGTTTATTACATTAACTAATGCAAATCAAATCAGCTTCACGCTGTGTGCCACACACAGTGGGGTAGGCAGAGAAAAGTTAGTGTTAAGACATTCCGTTCCCCACCTTGTTATCAGACGAAATCAACATTAAAAATCACAAAAACTGTTAGTTACTTTTAACTTATACAAATAGTTCATATATATTTCTATCTAATTAGTCGACAGGATATACGTATACTAATGGAAAAAAGTGTTACACGTAGAAATAAAAAAAGCTGTTGTCATTACAGCACGTTATATTAGGCTGCACGTTATATTAGACAGTACACGCCGGTGGGCGTATCAGATCTAATTAATGCGACATTGATTGATACTAATGTAGTTTGGTAACATCGGACCACTGAGTAATTGATTGTCACAACACAGAAACTTCGAGTTGAAGTAGGCACAAAGCTACCGACAGCTGGCTATCGACTAGATATGGAACCAAACATATATAGCTTTAAAAAATTTCAAACACGCTTTTTTCTAAGTGAGTTCTCTAATCGTTATAGAATGTGCTCAGAGAAGTAAATCATAGGAGCCTTCCTGGCTCAGCTTGATGATATTGATGATGATATTGTATTGTCACCTAAGCTGCAAACTTTATATGATATACGTACATTCTTTAATCAATATGAATGCTAAAATGTTATTTAGATCATATACCTATTTTAAATTAAAATAATAGTTTAATTTGAGACACAATTTTGGGTTTTCTCAAAGACACTATTTCGCATAGGAAATGATATCTTGATCTACACGACGAAAGACAAAGTTGATCTCCTGGGCGCTCTGCTTGCGTCGAACTCGACAATGGATGATCGAGAAATGGAACGGTAGGAAGAAATGGACGTCAGATGGAGTCTCTCCTTTCGTGCTCCTGAGCTCATATCGGTGCTAACGCGTTTGTCTCAGCGCTTTTACTTATTATGGGTAGTGAAAGCCTCGTGAAAGAGCGCTCTTATCCATCCGATCCCTAAGAAAGGCGACGGTTCCGATCCATCGAACTACAGATCTATTGCTATCACTTTCCTGCTGTCAAATGTCATAGAGAACATCATAAATAGTCAGCTCTTGGTTTATCTGGAGGAACACCGATTGATCAATGACCAAAAACATAGCTAATGTTGTTATGTAGACGATAGCACAGTGGGCTGACCAGAGCTGAAATAAACTTGTGTCCTCTATTGAGGCATCCCTCGGGAATGTTTGCTTACGGGGTGAAAGAAATTTGCTTCAATTCAACCCCCAGAAGACTCAAGGTTAACACCACAAATGGGGCTTTTCGAGTAGAAAAGCCCCATTTGTGGTGTTGCAAGTCTTTAAAAACCCGCCCCTTATAGCCGCGCCTAGTATCAGTACATTGGGCCTTAATGTTTCGCGTGACTGCCAGTATCGCGATCATCTGCAAAACTGGGCCGAGGTACCCTCCAAGAAATTGAGGATCATCGTCAGAACGAGGTACTTCTTGTGAAAACACCGAGTGGCCCGGTATAGGGCCTAGGTTCAGCTTCATATGGATCACTGTTCTCATCTCGGGGTTGGTGCATAGGGTCATGGGCCGCGGTGATCACGTACCTTAAAGATCACGTACCTTAAAGATCACTCATCTTACTTATGCTGACGTTCGTTATTTGTTCATTAAAAAAACAGTGATTATTTGACATATACCTACGTATATATGATGTTTTCTGGTGGTTAAGCAACATACGGTTGGTCATGACAGTTTCCGCCTAGGGCCGTCCAAATAACTGGTCAATTACTTTAAAATGTACGTTGATTACTGAGACCCTGCGCAGGCGGCTGACCGCCAGATGCCATCCTATTGTTGAAAAAGACTCAAAACTTTTTTTTAATTAGAAATCTTTTGAAATATGTATATGAACAGCTGTTTAATATGGAGGACTTTATTGTATTTCATATAAATACAGCAATTATTCTTATCTTTAAATACATTTTGACTCTTACTATCTATAGAGTATGATATTAAATCATATCGATAATTGTAAGATAATTTATTATTTTTATAAATCTCGCTTTTGGAGAAAGTGAAGAGCAGAGTGTCTTTTACAATGAATTATCTATTTTTGCGTGTGACTGTTAACTCGATAGGTTGTAAAGCCACTCGAAGAACATAAATAATTAATATTTTCATTTTCTCGCTCTGATAAAGACGCAAATGGAAAACAGAGTGTCTTGTCAATAGGTTTTCAGGTTCCCTCTGTCTACTCTTCTATTATCGGAATACAGCCTGAAGCCAAAATAAAAAAATCTCTCTTTATCCTTATATAATATGGCAAAGATAAGAGAAAATCACAAACGGATACACTTATCCGTCCTCAAAGAAAATCTCGTAAATAGATAGTAAGAATAAGATTTCTATATCTTTGTACTCCCGTTGTTATTCTATACGAATGACAACCGCATAAAGTAACCAATAATTTAGTGCCCATTATCTAAAATGAATGGTTGCGAAATAAAATGACGCCCACTATACTATAATAAGAAGTAGTTTCTAATGTATATTTTGAATTCTAATTACATTTTCCTTTAGATTGAAAAATATATGCAAAAAAATTAACTATTTCTTTTAAAATTTACATGTTTATAATAATAGTCACGGTGATATTTCTAAATTATGTAAGGTAATATATAAGTTACTTGTAACTAACAACAGTAAAAACATTGTATGTAAATTTATTTTGTATAATAAGAGCATTTCTCACGAAACATTATGTACACGTAACGAAAAATAGTAACAATTCTTAAGAATTCACACTTAAAAAAACTAAAGTATAACTTATAGTGGATAAATTAAGTGGATAATACACATAAACATATAATATTTATATTGTAATTTAATTTTTTTTTATTATATTGAGGCCAGTGGCAGCATATATTTTTCAATCTAAAGGATTAATTCCAATTCCAATCTAAAGAGTAATTAGAATTCAAAATATGCATATGTTTGTATTTTTATAAAATGATCATTGAAAGATAGTACATTTTTTTTAATAACAATGAAGAAATTAAAGCTTAGAAACGACACATTACAAATGTGCCGTATGGCGCGTTATGACGCATCACAATCATGCATAGTTTAGGGCCTTGTGAGGACATAAAGGCTCTATCTAATAGCCTGGGCTATTTAAAAGTATGGTTTAAGTTGAAAACGTTGTAATAAAATAAAAAAATAAATAAATTAAATTAAATTAGCTTCACCCTGTATCCCGCACACAGCAGGGTAGGCAGAGGGAACCTAGTGTT
>DWAN01004247.1:0-12398 GCA_018230445.1 Heliconius hewitsoni | reverse complement strand
GGCAGATTATTTTGCGTCTGTCATCGCAAAATCAGGCCATTAAATAAAAAAAAAAAAAAAAAGTAATACAAAAATATTTCCTTTATGCCTGTCCCGATCGGGACATTTAATGTTTGGGCTAAAAATCGGGACGTCCCGCCAAAATCATCTGGCAACGCTGTTTCACGCAAACGCTCACAATTTCCAACGCCAAACATGGAAACATTTCGGTGCACTCTCTCTGTATTCAACAACCAAAATAAAGATAGTAATCTACAATTATATATATAATATATATTTACTGAGCGTAGAATAACACTTTAAAAATGTAAAAAATGTATTACTTGTGATATTAATGTTTTCATCCAATTGTCAAGTCTTTAATCTTGTTTCAAGTATTTATTTAAAACATAATAAACTAAAAACATAATTAAATAAATAACCGACTTGGTATTACATGGATTTTACAATTTTTAGCGATTTTTTGCGATTGCTTTTACTTGTTATGGGGATCCAAAATGACCTGAACTGCTTCATAAATTGGAGGGTACGGCCGATTCCCAAACTCTATCCTCAAGTCTATTTAGCTTCTAGTCGCACTCTAATCACGTTAAGTCGACCAAATGTAACTGTCAATAGTAGTTCATAGAAAAATATCAATTCTTATGAATTTTATAAAACTAAACTTCTGTTTTGAAAGGTGGGATGGTTAAAAAAGTCCAAATATACATAAAAAAAATAAAAGGAATAATTTGAAATGCATTTAGCTAGCGAAAACATGCATTTTGGCAAGAGTAAGTAAAATCGGCAAGATTCGGTATATCGCCAAATAAGTGAGAAACTTGAGAGCTATCTATCCGGAACTCATCAGTTTTGGACCCTTTCAGTGGCTGCACTTGGAAACTTTAGCCAGCCTTCGCTTCCGCCGCTACGCACAGGAAATGACATCTTGGTCGATACTGCTACTGAAGAGAAAGCCAATCTCATGGGGGTTCTCTTTGCCTCGAGCCTGACTATAGATGACGAGGAACAACGTTACCGAGCACTCTGTGGTGCCAGAGCCTCAAGCTAAGTGCGTCCAAAAGCTGTTAGGCTAGCTCTGTCTTCTTTGGACATCCACAAGTCGAATTGCCTAGATGACATTTCTCCTTTAGTGTTTCGTTCATGTGCTCCTAAGCCGACACCGATGCTAACGCGCTTGTTACAGAACTCTTATTCAGTCGACGTAGTCGCAGACTCGTGGCACGAGGCGCTCTTTGCAAAACTTCCATCTTATGAGTTTCCCGATGAGAATTTTTGTCAGTCGATCGCCAGCTTTCTCACCGAGGTCGCTGTCAATGTTTCTCAGAATACATGCTTGCAAACGCCTTATTTGTGAGCTGGTGCATTCAGTAGTGGATCACTACCAGCTCAAACCATTTAACCGCATACAACGTAGAGGCGTTTGAATCTTTGAGGATCCAATGATCTTTCACAGATCACTTGCTTGACACGTTGTTATTGCCGACGTCCCTTCGCTGTGCGTTTTCTAAAGCAATTATTACGAGGAACTTGTTCTGGGGAATTGTTACCTGCCGGCGAATTTTCTAACCGCACAACACTTCACAAACGAAAATACCGTTTACATTATATGGATACGTCCACTAACTAAGACCGGTAATGCACTTGTAGCTCGTCTGGTGCTGCAGAGGCTCGTGGGCTGCAGTGCGATTACTTACCATCAGGTGACTCGTATTCTCGTTTGCCTTGTCTGTTACATAACTTGTCTGTCCTAGTTTATTAAATATTGAATGAGTTGAAAACCATGATGTTTTCGCGCTTTTTATGAATCAACATGGTTTTTTTTTAGACTGAAAATTGCGCTCAGATAGTTTAATGCAAAGAAGGAAGGATTTGTCACATGACATTGTACTTTATACTGATCTGGTCTAAAGTTATAACATATTGAGTAGCAGCTCAACGCCATACATACGGGAACGGGGAAAAAAATAATAATTTAAATATAATTGTTTTCCCGAGTAGAGATCGAATTTACATCCATTGCCATTATAGTCTAATCTCACAGTGCCACAATAGCCTTAATTTTCAATAACTCCTCGTTATACATTAAAATTGATCATCATACTCTACATTTGCTTTTGTATGCGTTCCAACATGCACGGGTAGGCAAAGAGAGCCTTTAGCCTAGTGTTAAAACATTTCGCTCCTGAATTTTCGCAGATTTTTAGAGGCATTGTATATTGAGTGGTGGAACTCAACGCCGCGCTTTTTGAAGAAATGAAAATAATAAACATTGCTTTTCATGTCGTTATAAAAAAAAGACAAAAATATAGTATAAACTCATATATTTTTTAAATTCTATCACAACTTCTTTACTTTACCTACTTATATTTATTTCCTATTTCTTTTCTTATATTTCGCTTAGGTACTAATATGCCGTCACGACCCTCGTTGCGTCGCTTCGTGGTTCTCCTTAAACATCATCTTTCGTCTCACATTTAAGTTTTAATCTTTAAATGATTTTTTAACTGTTCACTTCATATGCCCGGTTTGCCGCGTATGAAGTTTATGTATGTAAATAAAAAGTTTTAGGTTAAAAGTACGTAAATTAATAAAATTCCTAATTATCATATATACGATTTTGAATTTCTATTTATTAAATTAATTATTAGAATGGTTGATATAAAAATGTATGACAATTATAATTATTTTTGTCCATGAATTAATTTAATTAAATATATATAAATTAGATACAATTTTTTTTATGAATTAGCTAAAAAACACAAAGCGAAGGGCTTAACTTAAAATATTTTGCCATGGAAGATTGACCAAGTGTAACACAAATAAGATAGAATAAAAACAATATAGACCATAAAAAACTGTTATCTATATATAATGGCTAAGTAACAGTAACTAATGAGTAGAGTAGGGCCTTTTTGTTTTCGTAATCTGATCCCGGCGGGCGCTATGCAGCATATTCAAGGACGTGTCTTTCAGTTCTCCAGTAGGCTGCAAGCAGCCGAGCGCGGCGCGCGATGTACCCGCTATGACGGCTCCCCGCGACCGACGTGCCGACGACAATGTCGAATTATTACCCTTGAAATCTATGCTAGTGAATAATAATTACAGGGAAGATGATGCTTATTACCCCCCAGCACCAGTTTTTAACAACAACCCGTCGAGTTCCAATCTCTACGATTATACGCTACTCTCGAAGCGTACGCCGGCTTCTAAACGGTACGTTGCCTTTCAATCAATGTTTCAGAATTGCAATTTTTTTATTTTCTGAATGAGATAATACAATTACACGTAAGTTTTGCTCGTACGTTAAATTGAGGGATAATTCAAATAACCTTATGTTATTTTTTTTTGGCAATGTTTTATTTAATTTAGATTGCATTACTGATTAATATTATCATTTCTAAGTGGCTATTTTTTATTTGCTGTCGTTTTTTTATAAGTTGTCAAAAATTACAGGGTTAGGGGTAGCATTTCTAAGTCTATAAGTTTTACCTGCATTATCCTAGCTTTATTAAGCCAATAGTTTCGGACAAGCACGATGCTTAAAATTTGCTTTATGTCTGGCTTTATGTCTGGCTTATTATCTGGCAATTTTTTGCAAAATGTTTATTAAATGGGTAAAATAGCCCTAATATGTAATAACTAATGGGCATTTTTTAAATATTTCATTCGTCTTGTCGAAAGGTCAATGACATGCAATAGTTATTTCATCTATACTTTATGAAACCGTAGCAAAACTACATTATATATCTTGATGGATAAATAAAAGAAAAAGTAACATGTATATACGATTAAAATTTTTTTGTCGATCCATTTATTGGTCACATACAAATCTACTAAACGAATTTGAATTTGAACAAACAATTGTATAGGAACCTATAATTCTTTTCTTTATACACGCCCTCCAAAAGATTTTTATACCTCATAGTCACTTTCCTCCGTTGTACTATGTCATCCATCTCTAGATAATAATATTTTTCTTAAGCGTATTATAGCTAGCAAAGAATAATCTTATATCACTTTTATTTACGTTTTGAAATCTATACTTTTTTTTTATTCTAATTAGATCATAATAAATCAAAAGACAGATCAAGAATATTAATAAAATAGTGAAACATATAGCGCTTCTACAGTATCTGTGTCTAACACCTGCTTACCCTGCTATGTGTGGGATACAGCGGAATCTTTTTTTTAGTTTACCCCAAATTTTTGAGACATATAAATCAAGCTTTGTCTTGTTTCCGGAATATAGAATAAGGAAATGAAGAATACAAAAATAATTCCTCCGAGTGGAAATCAAACCCACAACCATTACTATTATTATTAAAATATTTAATGATTGTATCTATGAATGATACTTAATATGAATAATATAAATATTTAATTTGAAAATTCTCACTTTTTGATGTTTTTTCATACAGATTACTCCGTTCAGCCCAGCCCGCACCGACGCCGCTGTTGACGCTATGTGGCGCTCCACCGCCGTCCCGTAAGCGAGAAGAGCTTACCGCACTCGCTAATTTAAAGAAGAAAGTTGCACCCGCATTATTGCATAATGATAGGTAGCAAATATATTATTAAAACATATATATTTTTAAAATACTTGTTTAGAAAAGGTATAAAATTTTGGGAACGCAGCGGCACTCGAACCCGCGCTTCTAGGAAACCGACCAGGCGTTCTGACCACTAAGCCATTCGTTCTCATTAAGCTACATCGAAATTTTTATAAGCTAGTTACAACTTGTTACATCGTTTTATTATAAAACAATCAAAACCACAAATTTTAAATAGTTAAGTAGTAATAACTTTTTTTAAACTCGCTCTGATATATAAAAAAGATCTTAGGTACTTTTAAATAACAAAAAGATTGTACATTTTACTTATTAAATGTAAGCTATAGTATTATTTAGAATTATTTTTTGTTAAAATCAGCTCAGGTTACGTTTATTTAACCATTTACTTTGTATACTTTGCGGAAAATACAAATCGCGTGCTAATACGTTACTGTTTTCTATCAAGACTATTATCGTAGAACACGCGACTATAGTGCACGGTCGTCAGAAAGATATACCGATAAAGTTGTCGACCACGTGATTTACTTATTATACTTACTAAAGTTAAACATAAAAAGGCCAGTTGTGGCGCAGGAGCCCAAGCGTGTGACTATAAACGCAGCGTCGATTTCCACTCGAGGAAATTTAATATTTAACATTTTCATTTCTTTGCTCTGGCGTTGAAACAAAGAGACGCTCGTCTTTGGGTTCTGTCAATTCTCAACATGCAATGCTTCCACAACTTTGCGGAAAGTGGGCAGCGGAGCATCTTAACACTAGGTTCTCTCTGCTTAAAAATAAATAAGGTCAAGAAAGGTAAAATGTACTACCTAATGTTGCCTACATTAAAGTAAATCATAGAAGCAACAATATGAAGGTATACTTGATCGTAATAGAGCAGTGGTTCTCAACCAGTGGTCCGCGGACCACTGGTGATACCAGTGGTTGGGCCTAAGCCTAAATATGGTCCGCGAACGATTTTAATTTTACGACTGGGGATGGTGAGGCGATATTTCTGTTTAATTATCAGAGTTAATTTTTATTATGCCTACATGCATGGTGATACCCTGTTACCAAGAATGATATAAAAGTGGTCCTTGATCAAGAAAAGGTTGGGAACCCCTGTAATAGAAGCATGCTTTTGAGATGTACGTCACTATAATGAACGTGGATTCGAATCCATCTCGAATAAATGTATTTGGCGCACAACGAAAGAAGTGATTTACTAACTATCTTCTTTGGTCACCTATTATTGTAACGTAGCATTTAACATAACATTTCAAAAATTTTCTTTGATAAATTTTTATTAAAGCAAGTTCTTGAAATATTTATGTTTAGTTATACTCGACCATTTGTAATTTTTATTTAATAATCGTATCAACATTTGAATGGTTTTATTTTAGAAGGCCACGTAACAACAATCAAGCGGACAAAGAAGAGGAACCGGAGCAACTGGACAACAGGCCTAAGTTATTACAGAGGGTAAGAAAGTCTAAATCATAAATAAAATTTGATACACATATTATGGATGTTCCCATTGTAAAGACTGTCGTATAATTCATGCCCTTTTGTCTACAACCGAATATTGAAACACTTCAATCACTTTTTTAGTAATATTCACATTTTTAATGTAACATTGAATAATCGTATAACAACATGCATGACTACAACCGTCCAAGTAAAAATATAAATTAAAATTGAACTCTTCACATTGTGGAATAAGCATGGATTCTTTGATCAATAGAAGATCGAAGTATGAATTACTCTATTTTTTGTTACTCTTAGAGTTTCGTATCTCAAGAGATGGAAACGGAACTCTTTAAGTATCATTTTGTTGGTCGCCTATGCGTCTGTCAAGACCATTTATCTCGAGATCGCATGGAGCCTTGGAGGTATCAAGCTTAAATTAGTACTAAATATTTAGGTCTCTGGTCTCATTGAATTACGCCACTATTTATTGAGCGGTAACTCTAGAGTTACCGCTCAATAAATAGTCTTAAGATACTCCGTTCCTCACACTTCACCGCTCAAGGCAAAGCGTGATGAGTGACGAAACTCAACGGTCAACTCAAACTCAACTCAATTACAAAGAACCTAGGTCCCTCTAAGTGCGAGATACAGCGTGAAACTGAAACAAAAATATATTAAATGGACATTAATGCAAAACTAAGTGAAAAAACCTTATCAACCTTGTGGCGCTATTACAATACGTAGTTAAACTAACATAAAGTTAAAAACATTGCGTGTTAGTTGGCGGAAATGAAGTTGTGATTGACAAGTTGATTGTGACATGTAATCTCCTCGAACAGAACGAGCTAATTGTTAAGCACTTATTAAAATACCACTAAAAATAGGCCAGTCGTGGCGCAGGGGCACAAGTGTGTGACTGTAAACACGACTGGTTGTGGGTTCATTTCTCACTCGAGGAAATTAAATATTTATTTAAAGTTGTCCGTTGAGTTCCGCCACTCATCATCATGCCTCTAGAATTCAGCGGAAAATGGAGAACGGGTAAGGAACGGAAGGTTCCATCTAAGCAGATGGAACCTTCCGTTCCTTTCCCAGAGTAAGCACTCTGCTATGTGCGGGATTGGCAGGATTTGCAATGAGAAGCTGATTTATTTATTTAATTTTTTTTTTGTTTGTACCTCTAATTATGGTTTATTTTCTCATTTCGCCACGCTAAATTAAAATTTATATACAGGTGTTAGAATTTTTGTTAAAAAACCTCTGAGAAGATTCAAAAAGGTTTACTCTACAAAGGTTATTATAAAAAATATGTTTGCACTTCGTGAGAGTGGATGCTATTTACTTAATGAAATTGAATTATGGAAGATGGAGCAGGAAACGTTTTATATAATATTTTTATGTTTTAATTGTTTAAAGTAACGCAAATTTAGTTTTATATTTCTGTATGTTTTGTTCTGTGCAATAAAGATTATATAAAATTATTTTATATAAAAAAAGAATTATAAAAACTAAAACCCCATGAAGAAATTGGGTAGTTTACCCAAAGGAAAAAAAGAAGCAAATAGCTTTATGATTTCTTTGCAAAAATTTTGTTAACAGTAGGAGGTGTATTAAAGGCAAATAAATTTTAATTTACAGAGTTCATTGGGAAGATTACATTATTCGTATCGTTTTTATTTTTTACTATTTTATGTACTCCGGGTGTATTTCGTTCTTTTTACGGTTCCGTACCTCAACAGATAAAAATGGAAGCCTTATAGGATTACTTTGTTTTCCGTCTGTATATAATAGATATTTTTTTACACTTTAGTTAGAATTTATAAGCTATAATATAAGTATTAATATTATAACTGATTTAGGATTATTTACATGGAATATTAAATCCATTCGATGTCAAAAAACCAACCCACCCCAGAAAATATCTCAAGATACGCTAATTAAACTTTTACAAGGGTACAAGCGTGTTACTTAAAAGGTGAAAGTTGTGGGTTCGATTCCCACTCGGAGGAATGCAAAAATTTCTAGCATTTTAACTTCGTTGCTCCGGTAATGAGGCAAAACGTTGAGTTCCGCCAAAGTGTCGTAACGGGAACGGACTGTCTTAATATTAAGTTCTCCTGTTTCTTTTGCCTACTCTGCTATGTGCGGGATACAACGCGAAAAACATACTTTAAAGTTTTTTATATATAAATTGCAAAGATCCATCGTTCATTCTCAGCAGCCTGCTTAACAAGTATCCTTGTATCGAAGGCACCGGAAGTAGGGCACGCCCTTGACCTAATGCGACCTTCGCACTTCCCTGCGATCCCTTAGGTATCGGGAATTCGATTTTGTCGCGGTAGAAAAACATAGACCCCGGATAAATGTTTTGTGCACCTTGACCCATACTTACCTACAGTTTATTTTTATTTGTGTATTAGGTAGGTATTTTGATGTTGATGTTGCCAATAGACTGATTTTAAGCTTTTATAGAAATGGATATCTTTTTTATAAATCGATAACACGATATCGAAGACACCTTCAATTTGCCGATGATATAGTAATCTTAAGCGGTGTCCCTGGAGGAACTCATTACCAAGGCTAAGGAACTTCCATGGCGCCACAAACAAAGGTCATGTATAACGTCCATGTCACACTATTATCGATTATGGCAGAAGTCGTTATTCTGGAAGTTGTTAACGAGTCATCGTGACCTGGGACAGGTGCTCCAAATGGGACATCATCATGATCTGGGTCATTGGCAAGTTATCCAAGTGATCCAAAATGTAAGTCCAACTTCCACTCGTAGAATCCAACTTGGTTGGGCAGCGTTTGGGAAACTATAGTATAAAGTATACCTCAGCGCCTGAAATCAAAAGTTTTCGACCAGTGTGTGTTGCCAGTGAGGAACTCTAGTAATAGAGACAGTTATGCTTGATATTTATTTACGTGACAGAATCTGAAATGGTGAAATACATAGACGATCGAAAGTTACCGACAAACATACCTCTCAAAATCTACGAGAGAGTCGCATTGGGCATGCGATATTGTTAGGAGGACCAACAATTGTCGTGGAAGAAATGTCCTCGAATGGCTATAACGCCTCGGTAAAAACGCACAGGACAGGACGCCCAGGACGCCCTCCAAACAAATGGACTGACTAACTTAAGAAGACAGCACGAATCCGCTGGACTCAAAAGGCGCAGAGCAGGATGGAGTGGTGAACATTAGAAAAGGCTTATATCCAGCAGTGGACTTCAAAAGATTTATGAATGTATGGGTTATATATATGAATTTTAGAAATCTTTATTAAATTACTCTTTTTTAATGTTTCTTTTTTAAGTCCTCATTTATTTTTAATAATTTTCTATTGTGTTCTCAACAAGTAATTCAACCATCCGACACTTAGAGAGGTCTTGTCTGAAGAACGTCTTGCTTCTCTTTGAAGTTTCCCAACGGTTGTTTACAATTAAATATTAGAGACAAATAAGGTGAAATAGAGGTGTCTTTAACAGACATTGTTTACTATACGTTGTATCATTTCAAAGTTGAATAATATTTTTATATACGTTTTTCTCTTTAGCTACAAAACATTATTTTTAGTTTCGCGCGGTATCCTGTATTCATCAGGAAAACCTGAAGCCTGGAAACCTAATGTTAAGACACTCCGTTCCCATTAAGACTCTTCCGTTACCCACTCTCCGCCGAATTCTGAAGGCATTATGTATTGAGTTGCAGTACTCAAAGCCACGTTTTGCTTAAAAATGAAATATTAAATATTTTCATTTCATCAGTTGAAAGAAATGAAACTACTAAATATTTCATTCTCCCGAGTGGGAATAGAACCCACAATCGTCGCGTTTACAGTCACATATTTGTACCCCTGCGGCTCGACCTCCTGAAACAATTGTTCATCGGTTAATACAGCGAATAATTATATAGAATACAGCATTCCATATAGAATAGTTGCGTTAAGTAAATTTTACTCGTAGAAACGATTGTAAGATGCAACCATATTTTAAAAAAATATAAAAACCATATACAAAAATTTATATAAAGTATTTTTAAGTGACACCTACATAAAATCTGTGACCTGATTTTGAGTTGAAGTCGTCTCTGCCGCGCAAAGGGCTCTGTATAGAAAATTTTCAGAAATTCTCACAGCGAAATTCTCGTGTAACCTCATGTAGGATAATTGACATCGTTTGACTGAACTTTATGAATTTCTACCTATGTTTTATGGCTTTGGAAATTTTTATTGCGAATAAACTTGAAAATTAAAGTTCTATTCGCATAATTTAAATATTAAATATGTAATAATAACTATTAAATATAACAGAATAATAAAATATTTTATTATCGTATTTAGAAATTCTATAATCATATATGTCTTACCGAACCACCATATTTAGTCGTCCCCGTCGTCGTAAACTTCTTTAACAGAAGTCCGTTGGCAAGTGCCAGCAAAGATTTTCATCGTATGCCAGAATGATTATTAACATGAAAAACGGTAATAAAATTTCCAAATTGATTAATTTTATATTTTAATTAAATTATTACATAATGTTCAACATTACAGTAGATATGTAAATACTATTTTGAAAAATCCTGATACTAGTTCCGCCATCTGATACATCGCTTCTGAATTAGTGTAAAAAAAGTACTTCGGTGCATTTAATTCCAGTCCGTTTAATTTTGTAAAACTCTTCCGTTATTGAATGATTGACAGAATGCATAAACGAAACTACTGAACTTATAGAAAAAAATTAAAATTATTTAATTTGGTATTAAGTAGTATAGGGTAACAGACCCTGTACTACTTGGAGAGGACTCTAAAGACAAAATTAGTACGGGAACGGGATGTTCGGTTTTACTTCTACGATGACTATATAAATTATAATAAAAAAATATCAATTCTGACCATTAATATATTTTTAAGGCTGGTCGTGGCGCAGAGGCACAAAGTGTGACTGTAAAATCGCCTGGTTTCGGGTTCGATCCCCATTCTAGGAAGTGAAATGTTTATTTCACTTCCTCGAATGAGCGCGGCGTTGAGTTCCACCACTTAGCACGCAATGCCTCCAGAATTCGGCGGAAAGTGGGCAACGAAGTGTCTCAACACTACGTTCCCTCTGTCTACTCTGCTGTGTGCGGCATAGCGTGAACTGATTTTTATTTTTTAAATTTTTTAAAAAATTGTATTAGACTTCTATAGAGTAGTTAAAACTGTGGTTTCATTTAAAGTGGTGCTGACAAAAACACATACAATTTTACAAAATTATGATTCGTAGAGTACTCCCCGTCATGCGTAGGTATGTAGCTTTGCTCTTATATAATACGCGAAAGCGAATATAATAAGCGAAAGTAATAAACTTAATGATTTTGCCCTTTAAAACTGTATCAACAAGATGCGGTGGTATTTCTGAAGGCATTCAAAACGATGTTCTCTGCGGCCTACTAGTGATACTTTTTATGTATCTCGAAATAGGCCGCCATTGATACCGTGTTGGCATTTAACTTTTAAACGGAATTGAAATGTATATTCTTTTGTAAACGTTTATAATGTTTGACATTTACTCGGTTAGTTGAATGAAAATTGAAATAAAATTGTTATTGAAAATTTATAGTTTTTGCATATTCGAAAATAAAATATCGTGTATATTTATAAGATATTTTTTTAGAACTCTATACGTTTAGAAGATAATTTTAATCATTAGTTATTTTTTACTAGAAGTAACAATTATTTTCCATATGTAGCATATCATTGCATATAGCATGTAGGTAAGTAGAGAGACGCTAGAGAGAGGCTCAAAATTAAAATAGTACCGGTATCAGACGGTCACGGCGTTACGATGGCATTTAGTTTTATTCGAAAAAAAAACCAGTACAAAATTTGAAATATGGAACTTGTTTCATTTTACCTATAGTAAAAAATACATTTTTTTCATATTAGTAATTTTTAGCATACAACAGTGCCTTATATGAAATATAAAATAATATAATTACATGAATAATAAAACAAAAAGGTTGCCAGTCTACGCTACTTAGTCGCTACAAAGACGCCTAAATTATTATTGTAATCTATTCCAGTCAGCCGTCGCCAAGATAAACACGAACGCTATAAATAGCTTGGCTTATGAGAATGTGGATAAACAAAGTGGAAACCTCGTTACTTCACATAATAGAACGTCTATTATATAGTGGAGCCATTTTTATTTCATAGCGACCAGAGACCAGATCGGAGTGTCTTAACACTACTAATTATCGAGACATTGCATATTGAGTGATGGAACTTAAAACATGGGGAAAATAAAAATAAGTTAAATAAAATCATAAAAAATAAATTCGGCAGAAAGTGGGGAACGGAGTGTCTTAACACTAGGTTCCCTCTGCCTA
>DWAN01004246.1:0-12399 GCA_018230445.1 Heliconius hewitsoni | reverse complement strand
TATAAATGAACACAAACATAACTTTTAATTTGAATCAGTAATTCCTGTCATTAGAGTGATCATCCAAATAAACTTTTCGGATTCATAAAATCATAGTAGGGATTATTGTATTTGATTCACGCTTAATGAAATATTTTAAATAGTTTCAGCAAACAGCAACTTGATATTCAAAATAAACAATGGCTGACAACTATTTGTACTAATTACAAATAGGACTCATCTATTATTTATGTAAAAACTAGCCAGCGCCACTTTCTTTGCGTAGAGTTTAACAAAAAATGGAAAATTCTGTTATTGTCGTTCCTGTAGATATTTCGAGATATCCTTTCTTAGTGCTGCCCTTCACTTCTTAAGCTTCCTACGTACCAAATTAAAATTTTCTAAGTTTAAGAACTTCGACTAAATATGCGTTATATGTCCGTCACTCAGTAACGAAGTAGTTTATAGATCTTTTTTTGAATTCCAATTTCATTTTCAAGATAAGAAAATTAGTGTTGAATGACTAGCATTTTACGAAATTTCATTATAGTATAAGTCACTAAAACTATATTTGTAAAATAAAAAAAACAACTTTATTTCTTTCATTAGGGTAGGCAAACTTATTGTTAAGGCACTCTGTTCCCCAATTTCAGCCCAATTTTTCGAGAGCCTGTTAAGTGGCGATTTGACGCCATGGTCTGCTGGTTCAGAAAGAATAAATAAAGTGATTTAATTATAACTATTATTTTTTTATTCTACTTACAGACGCAGTCCGCTCAAAATAATTGCTTTCAGATTATAAACATAAAATTTGATCTATAAATAATAGTTGTCATACATCTAACAGTACGCTGTGATAGCATTCATAACTTTCTCCATATATATTACAATGTTCGTCCGTCGACATATTCAGTGTTGTATTAAAAACAGCCAAAGATATACGACAGGGACAAGAAACAAAGACCGATTGTAACGCCTAGTTATCGCCTCCTAAATGTAAATAAATCATTTATGGATCTGAGTATGCGTCTTTATAATAGTATTAAGCGATGTGTTTAAAATTGGTCCCTGCAGAAATTTTTAACTATAAAGTATAGTTAATGAGGGAAGTTTACTGAACTGTCCAATAATATTTCAACGATAAAAATGTTTTTAATTAACGTCATTTGAGGCCAGTCGAGGTGCAGGAGCAAAAGTGTGTGACTGTAAACGTCACAGGTTGTGAGCTCGATCCCCATCATCACACATCACAGGACATCGAGGTAGTGGAAATATGTATTTAAATTTATACTTTTTTATCTTCGTCTAGTGTCGAGGCAAAGCGCGGCGTTTAGTTCCGTTACTCAATGCGCAATGGCTCCAGAATTCGGCGGAAAATGGGAAACGGAGTGTCTTAACACTAGGTTCCCACTTCCTACCCTGCTCTATCAGGATACTGCGTGAAGTTGCTTATTTGAATTTCATGCAGGATGGCTACCATTGTATTATTGTATGTAACAATGAAATTGTAGCCTCAGTATTGAACAGAATAGTTGTTGAGTTTTTCCCGGCCATTCTCATCAGAACTGTTTCTAGAAATGACAGGGTTTTAGTTCATTCGACGAGTTCAGTGCTTGCAAAATTCTATTTTATTAATTAGAACTTGAATTTTAATGATGAATATCTTGTAAAAAGAGGCCGGTCCGGTTCCGCCACTCAACACGCAATGCCTCCAGAACTTGGCGGAAAGTGAAGAACGGAGTGTCTTAACACTAGGTTCCCTCTGCCTACCCTGCTGTATGCGGGATACAGCGTGAAGCTGATTTAAAAAAAAATTTTTTTTTTATATCTTGTGAAAGAATTTTAATAATTCCTTTCCGTGTGGCAAACAAGTGTTAAATATGCTGTATGTAACTGCACGCTAACTGTCATGTACGGAAAAGGCATCGTATCAAATATTTTTAATGGGTTAATTATTTTTAGTGTCCTTTGTTACTCACGATTGACTCGCATAAAATCTGAATTTTGAATTTACAAAATTTGTGACATGCCATTTGATCATAGGTTTTTTTAAAATCAGTATGTATTACCCTTATAGCGAGCGGAATAGGTTGAGTGTGTTTAGTCTTTAGGCACTGTTGCCCACAACGTGTGAGTCACCTCTATAACCAGACACTGCCACTGCGCCACCGGTGACCGTCTAAGAGGTTTTTACAGCTGCAATTCAGAGCCCCGTAAATTAACCTACTATTACCAAAGACAACTTAAGCTTCAAATATATATAGCTTACAATAATTATTAACTTATTATAATTATTATAACGTTTATTCTTACAAGGGAGTATAAGGGACAAGGCAATAATAAAACACAACATTCTCATACATTATAATTACTCGTACTTTATTATATTTGACTTAAATGTAATTATTTGTTATTGCTTCAGTATTTATTGTACTTATGTCTATAAATAGGAAAATATTACTGTGGTATACCGGAATTAGTGATATAGTGTAGTTAAATAAGAAACACAACATTATTTCCAAATATCAATATTGATAGCAAAAGTGGATATAAAATATGTTCTTGTAGAACTCCTTTATTATTTCTTTTAGTGTGTTTAACAGATTTTTTATTGATATCTTAAAATGTTCGGAATTCAGAAACACATATTTCTGTTGTTATCTGAGATACTAGATGTTCCTGTTCTTAACTAAGCTGTATGTTATTGATGAAATATACTCCAACATAATGTATTCATCTTAAATTAAAATCTCAAATTTGAACAAAGTAATTGATCGAATAAACTAAATGTGAAAGTTTTATTTCTTGACGTACATATGTACGTATTTGATGACAAATTTTAATTATTTTGAATATCTTCATTTTCTTATTTAACTACATTTCAAAATTTTAGAGAAGTGATAAAACTATTACTATAAAAATAGCTTACAACGAAAGAATTACAAAAGCCTTTTCGTATTATGATTTTTGTCGCTTATCTATTGATATTAAATAACCACGTAAAATGACATTATAACATTAGAGCTAGGGTCAGCTGCGCTGATTGTTTAGAAATGACATGTGTTTGTTTTGTGTTAAAAAAATTACAACTTTTTTATCAATTCCCATCGCAAGTTTTTGTCTTACTAACATTATACTATATTAAATTTCGCAGATGTTGTTAAATAATGACAATAAAGTCAATACTTTAATATACAATACAATACAGATATATATTTTTTTAAATAAATGCTTAATGTATTAGTTATCGTTGCAAATATTATCACGTATTATCTTCTTGATATTTGCCTGATCCATATGAGATTAATCAGATTTAAATAAAATAATTTAATTTAATAACCTAAAAAAAATTAACCTATTAGACTCCTATAGGCAAATGAAAATAAGATCAACAGTCTTAACAAAAATGATTATAAAGATGGTAATGATAGCGACCCTAGCTAAAATAACACATTCAATTAACTTATGCGCGCGTATTTTTTTTGTTTCTTTTACACAAATTACGAACTAATGACCTATTTCTATAACACGTAACATCCTTAAAATTTCTTCTCTTAATCTTATCTTACCAAAATTATTCTATTACACAAAAGTCAACAAGAAGAATATAGAAGTAATTTAAGTTAGTTTAAAATATCTATTATTCCAATAACAATATCACATATATAACTAGACAATATTTAATATTACATTATAATAACAATTAACAATCATCTACATACATTCGATGACTTATTTGTATAATACGTTTCTTATTTAATTCGTATATTATTAATAATGTGCGTAATGACTGAATATGATCACGTCGATGTTAATCAATTTTGAAGTTCAAAAGTGATATAACTCTAAATTTTAAAATTACTATACTAGATAAATAGATTTATATATTAGTTATTCATAGTGCTGTAAGCGAATAACACAAAATTTATTTTTGGTTTAAATCGGATCATTACAATCATAGTTATGTAACTTTTGATCTATCTTATGTTATTGATATATATTATCTATTTATTACACTTCTTAACATCTTTGAAGAAAACTATAATTAGATCGAAATACACATAGATAGATATCAGAATATATTTTTAAACTACAATTGATAGACTCTACAACACATATAGATCAAATGGTAGGAGAATTATTACGTATATACTCATAACTTAGGTGTAACATTTCTTTATTTATTTCATTTTCGTACTTTTTGATATCAAAGAGGTGACATTTACAAGGTTGGAAAATAAGCACAAATAGTCAATCAAATTAAGTATCATATAAGACTTCAAAATATACCGCTAATGTCACATTCAGAAGCATTTATTACACCGATCGAAATATTACAACAAGCAAAATAGTGGTTTTTAATCGTTATATTGATATCGTTTTTATTATTTGATATTGAAATATATTATATATTTTAAAATTTACGTATTATAGACAAGTGACCAAAGTGACTATATCAGGGTATATACTGAATCGATCTAACATTGAAGGTAAAGCATTCACACGTACAGGTCACACGGGTAATATTGGAAGTATAGCAATACGTCTTAAAAGTAGTCAACGTTTAAAATATTATAGGAATATACGGGTACATCTACAACAGAATATTTCGCGATACAAATACAAATATCTAAAAAGACAAGGACAATGATTTCAGAATAAATTTGTAAAGATATCAAAAATGTTACTAGTTTACGGGAAAAAAGACCACAAAGCCTCTTAAATTTAGATAACATTGAATCGACACTAGCAAAAGATTGAAATTTAGCTCTAAAAAGTTAACTATTATCTAATAGGGATAACTAATGAATAGAGTATGGCAGTTTTAAAGAACCTGTAGAGTTCAATGACTTAAATGTTCAAATAATTATGAATAAGGCAAAGTGCGATAAATTCAATTCGACATTAATTACATACACTGTTACACATTTATAACTGCATGAGTTTTAATCTGAACGAATAATATTGCTCCTAATGGTTTATACCACTTGCACTTAATTAAATTTTATACAATATTTGTGTCCAATACTTAAGTATTGTTTAGTTAAATTTTAAAATTCAGAATAAAAGAAAGTGCAAAGCGCTCAGACATAAGAGGAACGTCCTTTCATCTACTGAACATTCTAACGTGATATTGTCTTAGTCCCTGTCATATTATTTCGACGGATTTCAAGATTCCGCATCTGGACAACTTTCCTAATTATTTTTTGCAGATTTAAAGAAAAAGGACGGCTACATTTAGATTACATGAATCTAAATTTTAAGTCTAACGTTAAATCCTTAGGTATTCCAGATCTTTTTTCGTTTCATAGTTCTAAATGAAATTTATTTTTAATTATGTTTCAATCTCTCTCTATTTTACTTTTAATCACCATTGAAAGGCCGTGAAAGGCATTGTATTCGTTCGTAAAATATAATTTGAGAAATAAGCAGGTGTATTCTATATTTTAACAAATTGATCTAATTCATTCGTGTAAAATTTAAAGTAACTTATAATATTGTATATTGATAACCAATTTCAAAATTAAACATGAAAGAGGCTCTTGCTGAGTTTAATGAACAAACAATCATTTATATGAATATATCAGACGAATCACATTATATACGTACGTTAAGCACATAATTAATCTAATTAAATATACTTAAATATTATTTAATTAACTCTAACGTTCGTTTAACGTAATATTGTCTAAATTACATCGCTTAGTAGTCACAAGTACGTCCATAAGATATACATATAATAAAATTAAATATAGCGTAGTGATCTTCAATTTCTCCGATATGTCAGGCAGTTGTGTCTAGGCCACGGAATGATACAACCGTTATTGGCATAAATGTAGTGTCTATGTTCTTTTTTAAGACTTTATTTTAAAATTAAAATATTAAAGTGATTTTAAAAATATGTATATATTTACTATTGTTTTTGAGATATTGATGATTATTTTAAAGCAATAAATTATTAATATATTCTTTAACCAAACTTAAAAAGTGTGACACATTTATGACAATAACATCAAGCAGTGATACGTGATCGACAGATTTAGCTTAAGATAGTTCTATATCTAGCTTCTACGTTAGACTTTCTTGATACAAGCCAAGCATGGAAATAAGTAAAATTTTTTTTAATTTTTGAAATAATCTATCAAAATTTTATTTGATCAAAAGTAAGTGAAGTTTGCTAAAAAGGAAATCATTACACACCTTAAATTATATAATGATTAAATAAAAAAAATTGAGCAACCAAGCAAAACGTACAACGACTTACGGTCTAATAGTAAAAGTCCAAGTTATTAAATTGACAGCGTTTTCCGTTACATTATTTATAGTTTATATATTCAACAACTGTTTGAGTTAGAGTAGAATTTGTTCTTATCTATCAAATCTATTAATATTTATCGTATTTAAACTATCAAATTTCGATGTTTTATGTAAATTATTAAAAGATTTAGAAGACATAAGAAGACTTTACGTTTATGTATTGCGTTAATCAATTAGTTTTCAATGTCAATCACAACAATATGTTATTAATAAAGTGAATCCTTATTCGGATTTACTTCAATCAAATCAGAACATAAGTCAAATAATAATGCTATAGTCACTGTATCTTACCGTAGATATTTAAAAAAGTAGAAACAGTTGTTGAATTTGGAGTAATTGAGACCAAGCTTAAATATTTAAAGGCCGAATATTAAATACACACAGACTCATATCAAATACTAAATCAGCGTCTACATACACATTTGCAACATCGATTTAAATATTAAAATTGGTTTGAATTTGTATTAACAAGTTATAAATTTGAATGTTTTAAACTAATAATATTTAATATAATAACCATAATACATATTTATAACTTTGATAAAATTTTTATATTAATTTTATATTTTTATGAAACTACATTTATTAATGAAATAGGGAATATGATTTATTTAGTCTTTGTCGTTTTAGCTATATAAATATTTAGCAGGCTTTAGACTTTATTAGCATACGGAACAATTACAACAATTATTATATTAGGGATATATCTTACGCAAAAACCGATATAAAATATAGTGCTATAATATATGCCCTAAGTTTATGATTCTAAACGAGTGTCACTTTTTAACAAAATATTCTGAAATGTCAAACAGGGCAACCTATGTAAATTGCGTTGCTTTTTGGTCCTATTTATTGTTTAATGACTTCAATAGTGCCGTAGTTTTAAATAAATCTACGATCTAACTAGAAAATCAACAATGTCATATATTATCACAATATTGACGATTTAAAATATCTCGATGCATCAAATTTCATGTTTCACACATATATGTAATCTTTAGCAATGAAGAAACAACATCTAATAAGAGAAATAAGAAAATCTATATACTCTAGTATTTACGAGATTGTCTCTATAGGAAATGGAATAGAATTGTACAATGATCGTGCACTTAGATTTTTCTGAGGTGATGATACTATTTTCTAAAATCCATCCAAGACAACAGTTAACAACGATTGCAGATACTACAATTCTGATACCGCAAATTCGAACCAAGCGGTTTTCAGATTTGGAGCATCGTATCACATCTTGGACCCCAGATTTATCTCGTCAATCGCAAGTAACTAAACTGTTCAAAAATAGATCTCTCTGGTCTAGGTCTTAGGGCAACAAAGCAATCTTATTCTATGGATGAACAAAACTCCTTTAGAAGGATAACAAGCGATATCAACAAATGTTTTATTGAGGTAATATATTCTAATGCTAGCAACTTATCCATTTGTGCTATAATTCGTTGCTTTCTATCGCACACAAGTTTATTATAACATTAGTTATAAATGATTATTCTATTTCATCAGAACGCGTTATTTACATATTATACTTGAAAAATAACAATCAAATGTGGTATATTTTGTCACTTTTCATTATTAACACACAAAGATTAACATTTCAAAATACTTCTTACAACAACAATGTGTTTATGATGACTATTCGGAGTAACGCGTTCCAATAAATTTTATTTCTCTTAAATTAATGATAGCACGTGAATCCACTTTACTTACAAGTACCTGTTTGAAGCTAATTATTGTATAACATTTTATTTATCTAAGATATAGGTACAACCAGATATAGACAAAATTGTCAAAAACACACCCAAATAGACGAGAGTCTAATATCTTGAACACTTCTTTTGCATCACTTTAAATACCTCCAACTATCGTCCTTCCTGGCATTCCCAAATATCGTGGAACTAAACACAGAACTAGAAAAAGTGGGTAATTTGTTAAAACCTTGATGTAATTTTTAGAAGGATGCGTCTCAGTTGCTTATAAGTAGAGTTTAGCAAAAGATCTTTTTTATTTTAGTTAAATGTGTAGACAAATTATTAGCTATTAAAAATTACCCACCTCTAATCAGAAATACAGAAATTGATTGAGCACAATAAACATTGGAAGACTCGAGCGAAAGGAATGGTTTTGCAGAATCTAAAAATATATCTAAAAGCAGCTTACAATAGCAATTATAAATAGCTTATCAAATAACTGTTACAAATGTTAATTTAAGATATTTTAAATTAAATTAAGCTTCCTGATTTTATTGTAGATTTTAAAATTAAAATACAACAAAATATATACAGAAACGTTTTTGGACTGATCGATAAAAATAACGTTTGGCATAATTTATGTTAATTGTAAACTCGAAACAGAAGATCGCTTACTCTAAAGTAATGACGGATTTTAACTGAAAAGTTTTAATATATTACAAATAAAAATAATTAAATGTTCGAGAACTCTGACACATCCCGTACATATAATATGCAGTATTTATCTTAATTCCTTTAAAAAACACTAAAAACGAATGTGCTAACAAATATATCTAAATAAAAAAATGATATACTAATGAAATCCGCCATTATAAAATGAATATTAATAAATAAAGGCAGGGTGCAGCGGCGGCGCGGGAACGCGCGGCTGCTTGTCCAGCGGCGCGCAGCACGCGGGCTCGCAGCACGCCGCGCTGTAGGGCGCCGGCAACAGCGCGTACTGCGTCGGAGGAGCGTACATAGCGGGCGCGGCTACAAGAAATGTCTTATATTATACGGGGCAGGCACATTGCTCTTTGCTTTCCAGTTGAGTTCTAGAAACTGGGTCTTAATTGGTGGAGCGCGCTACCGGAACGGGGAAATAAAAATAATCGATTCCCCCAAGTTGTAATCAAATTGACACACACACATTGATCGCGCTGTTCATTGATTTTTTAATAAAAAAGAAAGTTATTTTAATACTCTAAAGCAGTGATTCTTAACTTTTTTTTGTTGCGGCACATATTTAACGATTTCAAAATTCGGTGGCACACAAAGAAAAAGATAAAAATTATTTACTCACTACAACACACTGCATAAATAGTTTTTGACAAAAATTTTAATATATTTGCAAAATTTGGCGGCACACTTTTGAAGTTTTGCGGCACACGAAATTTTGCACAGTGCCGCGGCACAGTGGTTGAGAAACACTGCTCTAAAGTATTACAAGCTTCATGATTTTTTTCTCTTAATATCTTAATAGTTTACATTCACAACATTAAGGACAAAGATAAAATACACATTTTTCTTAATAATTTCTTTTTACCTTTTCTAATGTAAGCAAATAAAATCATGTGACATGTCAATCATGTCGCATTCGTTGATTTCCATTAAACAGAAATGTATAATGTACGGTAAAGTTTTATCTAATCAAATCTACCCTATTCAGCGATAACAGAGTACCTACTGTTAAAACACTCCGTTGGCCTTTTTCTTTTCAATTTCGAGATATCACCGAGAAGAAACCAGCATTTTGTCTTTATCCGACTGAGGTAATGAACATTTCTTCGTTAATTGATTAATTAAAATATTACCCAACTTACTGTCAAATGGTAATGGATACACAGCGTACGGCGGTGGTGGTATCTCACAAGGTGCACAAGTGGGTAGGGGCGCGAGTGGAGGGCAGATTAACTGATAGCACAGTGGAGCTTGGAGTGGAGCAGCTTCAGATGCTAACACTGGGATTTGGCTTATCTGAAATATTTTGAAAAAAATAATAAGCTTAATAATTATAGCATTAATGGGAGGAGTATAGCTATTTAGTACTACTACTATTTTTAACTTAACAAAATTTGATTTTTGATTTCTATTTTCATTATTTCAGAAGTTTTAGCATCACGCTGTATCTCGCATATAGCTAGTACTGCGTACTACTAAAACACTTCCATTACGGCGTAAAGTGGGAACTTTCCACCCAACTTTGGAAGCCATGTTTACCAAAATGAAAATATATTTATATATATATATAAAAAATGTCTCATTTTCTGAAAAGGGAATCGGACTCACAACCTATCTTAGAAGTCATCAATAAGTGCACCCTACGCTCATCAAAGAGTTTATCTAAATGCACTTAGTAAATAAAGAATTGTATATAGATATAAATAAAAATGGAGAGCACATAAAAATATTACTGACATATAAGCGTCTCGCTAACATTTAAAACTTTTATATGAGGAAGCAAATTTGTAACAACACTCCCAAAACAAACACCCGAGCGGTTCACTTTATTTCGATACAATATTGAAAAGCGAATCAATATTAGAATAGAGATTCATCTCCGACGTGTGGCCTCGATACGAGATAAACAACTTGTTCAGATTACTATACCTTGTGTGGTGTGGTTAACAGATAAGCTCTTAGTCTGATGAATTAGACTAATAAATTAAGGGACAAGATGTGAGTGAAAATTGTTATAGTAGGAAAAATCCTACGATTCTACTTATATTATAAATGTTTATTCCAATTTCACGCCAAAAATACTAAACGAATTTAGATGAAACCTTACAGTAATATATATATTATATATAAAAATAGAATGTAGCCTAGATTTGATATACTTGGACTAGCAATAATAAATTAATAATACCTGCTTCCTTACAGCTTGGGCGACTCGCAGGCGTCCTAAAGGTGAAAACATGACTCCTCCACTCTGAAAACGATAAGTTATTCTAATAAATAAGCATATAATTATTAACATATTATGGGTGACTGTTAGGAAAAACGTTGAAACATACAATTTTTCAAATTATAATATTTTTATAGTGAAATGGAAAAAAATACAAGATAGATAGGGTAGATAATTCCCGAGTGGGAAACGACCCAAAAAGTGGCTCGTGCGCTGGTTGGACGCTGTTCCGCGCTAGGGCAATGTCCACCTTCAAGCATATTTAAGTTTAAATACCAATTCAAGAATCCTTTTCTATATATTATATAGTTGTTATATTGTTGTATAGATTAGTAGATATAGAGTAATATCTCATTTCTTCACTCTGGCACCAGGGCAAAAAGCCTGGCGTTGAGCCCACTCAACGTGCAATGCCTTGAAAAATTCGGGGAACATAGTGTCTTTAGCACTAGGTTCCCTCTGCGTACCCTGCTATGTGCGTGATACAGCGTGAAGCGGTTTTTTTTGCAATAAAATATACAGCCCATAATTAAATATTTAAAAAAACTATGTTGAAAAGAATTATTTATAATGATTTCTCCTATAGTACGTTAATTACATAGCACGTACATTGCGTTCCGACCGCACGTCACGAGGTAAATGCCGATTTACTATTCCTTTCACGTTAAAAATGTAAGTTCAAGGTGTAGGTTAAATCAGAATTTTACTTATTTGTTGTGTACGAAAGATATTTTGTATAATTAATCTGCTTATAATGCTATATAATTTGGGCGTGTCTGTGATTAAGAAGAAACATAAGCATGTTTATTTTTCATTTTATGAGTTGTTTTTAGGTTCATGATATTAATGTCTAACCCTAGGCTCCCAGGTTACCTCTGCATACTCTGCTATGGTTTAGTTTCATAGAATAATTGTAATTGATAGAAGTACTAGACTCTGACCGCTAATATTAGACCGTCTGTCTCGGTAAATTAATGTTTTTTTTTTCATTTTTAACGAGTCGTTCCTAAGAATAGTGCGTCCAAACTTCTAAACTCTTACATATATAATATCAGTATAGAAGTATACATTGAAATCCACAAACGTTAAGCTACTACATATGAAATTCGGGTTTATTGTAAAGTCTGATGCCGGTAGCGACCGCTCCCATTGTCCTTCGTGATAAGCCCACCTTTGTCACATCGGGACCAGTATTAAATATTCAATATATACATTCCACCCTTTATAGAATCAGAAACAGTATGACATCGCGTGTTGATAATGTATCAGACTAACAAACAATTTGAGGTATTTAGTAGTTTTACTTTTTTGGTTTTTGCCACAGATGGGTATTCTATACTGGCAAGCGTAAAGTGGGGAAAGTGTCTTAACATTAGGTTCCCGAGTTCCTTTTGCCTACCATTTTTTTTATGGAAAAGACACGGCAAACGAGCGTGCGGGTCACCTGATGGTAAG
>DWAN01004245.1:0-12401 GCA_018230445.1 Heliconius hewitsoni | reverse complement strand
AACCTTGCTGTTTCAGTGATTTACAGCTCTATAGAGACGCAATGTCGATAAATGTTTCCAGCTTTCAAAAGAGTTGTTAATCAAATTGTGACTTTTAGCTTCAATTTCTACACTACTAAGCGCTGTGTGCCGTAGGTGATAAATGATTGTGAGGTTTTCAAAAAAAAATTGTACTTTAATTTTAAAGTGATCGATTCTCATTTGGAGAAATTAATAAATTTCATTTCCTTGTTCTTTAACAAGACAAAATGCGGTGTTGAGTGTCGCCACGCAATACAGAATGCTTCGAAACTTTATGAGAACAGTAGGTAACGGAGTGTTCACTAGGTTCCCTCAGCCTACCCTCCTAAATCCAAGATAAAACTTAACAGAAAAGACTAAAACTCGAAGATTTGCGCAACAATTGTCTTATAATATTGCTAATATATTAATTACCTTTTTTATGAGTTTATCTAAACGTGTACCGTCATTATAATGTAGTAAATAACATTTTTCACATGACATTAATCATTTTTCAATTTGTTATGGAGTTATTATATAAACATATAATTGTATATACACAAGTTAAAAAAAAGATTGAGTTATCTCAGCTTCAAATATATTTGAAATATATTTTTCTAACCAGTTTAATAAACATATCAATTATAGCAGAGTAGGCAGAACCTAGCCCCATATTTATAAGCCGATCGATTTCGCAGTTGAGAATTCAGAAATCGATCTTGAGACGCTGTTTTCTACGGGCGAACAAGAAAGGAGTCTGTACCAAGACTTCAAACATTCTTCACTTTTTACCCAAATTCGCGATATTGCGTGTTGAGTGTCGGAACTCTACACCGTGTTATGTTTTATTACCTGAGCGAAGAATCCAAAATATTAAAAAAACCACTCCTTCCAATGGAAATCGAACCTACATCCACTGATTTTACAGTCACACGAGAGACGTGTGAAGGTACACAAAGATATTCTAAAATAATATCGAAGCAATAAAGCCCAGTGGCACTGACCTCGACACGGAAGGCATTTGCCATAGTGGTCATCATCGTTAATCATACGTCGTTTCAACGTAGCTAAAACTTACCTCTTCCCTTCCTATTACATTCACTTTAATAACTTTTTATATGACATATTGATTTTAATTTAAAATAATAGTCTATGAAGGCACTAAATCAATTATATTTATTGGGAAAACTAGTGGTCCGCTTGTGACTTTGTCAGCTTATACTACTACACTAATATGATTTATGAAAGTATTTTTCTCTTTGGATCACTGTGTCGAAAACCGCATTAAAATTTGTTTAGTTGGTTAAAAGATAACCGTGTACATCTTTGGGTAGCGACTTGGATTTAAAAAGAGATGGACTATATCAAAGTAAGATGATTTTTTTATTAAAAAAAATAATGAAGTGAGTGCTAAGGAATTCTATTGCTTAATGGATCAAATGATTATGAAGAAGAAGAAGAAGAAAGAAGAAGGAGAAGTGTGGTTAGGTAGCTATGTTTTTGCTAAATGTACCGTCGTTTTCTTCAGCCGCTAAATAAGGGAAAAACTCTAAAACAAATCAGCCATGCTTCTCTCTTTTCTCTTAAATAAAGTGAAATGTGTGTTAAAATTAAGCATTAAATAATTACAAATCAAATGTTACAATAAGTTACAATTCACGTAAATTATTTTAAATACATAATTGTTTATAACATCGTTTACCTACAAAGTTGGCCAATCATTTCCATTTAATTTTAACCACCAGAAGTCAGGGCTTCGTAATTTATTACTTTGTAACATCAATAATGTATGTTTATACAACACAAAACGATTTAATTCAAAATGAATGTAAATTGGTCGTTTTTCGATAACTTTTTTTATATAAAAACACAAATGGATCTTCTTTAACAAAAATCGATTTTCTACTTCGTAAAAAGTGAAATATTTAAATGATCGACAAAACTAAGTCAGTTTAAAAAAATTAAGTTCAGTACACTTTGTCCAAATTTGGCAGTTATTTAAGCGAAATGAGGCTGACTTAAGCTTTCAAAATAGATTTTAATCAACCGTCTACTATCATTACTTTTAAATGCATATAATATTATATATATTCGAGTCAAAGGATTGATCACTTGACTTCGTGACATGTAACATCCATATTTCATTTCAATAAATTATGCCGAAACCAGTACAAGGCATCACAATATCTTATGTAGTCCACATAAGGCAAGGAGGTGTGTCCATATATAAATAAATCCTAGCATTTCTCGTGTCTGACAATCTTGAATTAAATTTACGATGGCTTAATACAGAAATTGTTTGAATTTCATGAAACTATTCGTTGTCACAAATTTGTATATTTATTCTTTAAAAAAATGTATTTTTAAATGATAATTGGTTCTATAAGGGTAGTTGTATAATAAAAAAAATCAATACTCATGAATCCTCTGGACACAAATTTCGTCATCTACAAACATTGCATGTTAGAATAACAGAATGGGATACAGTAAAAAAAGTATTATTTAATTTAACTTGAATTCTAGATGTAATGAATTCCGTAAACACGATTCAAACACACAACTGCCTACAAACGCTATTAATCACAAATCACAACAGCATCTAAAACTTATAGTACCACCAGAACTACACCGTACATTTCGCATCTATTTCAATAACGAACAATCTTCAAATGATTCGCCGACACAAGTATTTGTGATTAATGTTAAAGAGATAACACCAATTTGAATACCGATGGGCTACCGCTGTCAGTAACAAATGATTGCTTAGAAATACCGGTAATGGAGCTTTTACATGTCATCCACGTGCTGATGTAAATTGTGTTTTTGGATAAAACATTTTAATGATCTAAGGTAATATGTCACAGATCAATTTAATTGCTATCGGTTCTTTTTGTTATATTTTTGTTTACTTCAACACACAGCTAGATAAGCAGAGAAGAAATCTTCGTAAGAAGTCACTTCGCTTCTTTCATCCACTTAACGGTGGATTACCAAATCATTTTTTTTTAAAGTGAAGATACATATAGTTAGATACACTCCACATCAACACGCAGTACACCCAGAATTCGGAAATAGCGGAAAGTGGTAGCGGGTATCTTAATGTGCACGGTTAACAATAGGTTTCCAATAAAAAATAAATAAAGTCGTATATTAAATATTGTGCTGACCCTTCACATACAATCAGATATATACCAAGTTCAATTATTTAATATTTTTAACATTTTTAAAGTGTTATTCCATACTTACGATAGAAAAATACTTATTAAGAAAACGTATAAACATTTAAACGTAGCGGGACTCGAAACTGGTCGGTTTCCAGGAGGCGCGGGTTCGAGTCGCTACCTTAAAAAAATTTATACGTTTTCTTAATAAGTAGTAGTATATTTCAATTATTGAGTGCTTATATAATTAAACTAGTGCCAAGAACATTAATTCCCTTTCAAATAATAAGACTAACTTTATTCTCATTATCATTTCGATTGATAAATTAATCTATCCAAGTCCATATCTACGTTACGCTCCCAATTATCTTTTAACCGTTCACTAAGCCTTTAAATACCAACTTAACTGGCTTACCAATTCAATTTACATCATCAGCTTCCGTAGTTGAAATCAGAAAACACCTTATCAGTACCTTAGCTTTCGGCTTCTCGTTTATTTCTATTAAGCCTTCCTTTACATAATTAAGTTCGAGACGCGTACCGATTTGGAGAAATAATAATTGAGTGTCGAGTGAAGTGTCACTCATGAATATACATGTACGCTTTCTCGGTGTTGATTATTGGGGATTGTTTGTTTAAATGTATCTGACACCGGATTCGTTTCAAACGTTTTAATTGCTTCTACAGGATCTGTGTGTTTGTTCTACACTTTGGTGTGATGTGTGAATAAATCAACACGGCTACTGTGAGTGTAATGATACTTCTTAAAGAATGAGTGTTAGCCAACGCTGAGTAATCTGTCTGATTTTAATAAAATATAGCAAATTATAAGATCTTCAATTATTATTTTTTTAGCTTTACGCTGTATCCTGCACATAGTAGGGTAGACAGAGGGAACTTGGGAATCTAGAGTTAAGACACACGACAAGATATTCCCATTGACACACTTCCATTCTCCACTTTCCGCCGAATTCTGAATACATTGCGTATCCCCTTTTCCTTTTTCCCTCGACTGGAAATCGAATCCACAACCTGTCGAGTCTACAGTCGTTTCAATGTTCATTTTATCATTATTTCATTAACTATTATAATTAATCTCAAATTGTTATTAACCATAAAAACCCACGATAAAACACAATTATTATCAATTTCGGTTCTTTCACCTACACTTAACGCTTATTATATATATTTGACTAAGGGTATCGCAAGATAAAATCAATTTATGTTGCTGTTATAAAACACTAAAACCTTTACGATCAGACCTTCTACAAAGCTGATATAAATAGTGGACCATAAAAATTAATTGTTCCTACGAGCATAGGACTTCGGATATCCAGGTGTTATGAATTAGAGTATTTCCAAAATTACAAGATTTGGAAATACTCCAAATCATCACACCTGGATGGTTATCATGAAAATCAAAAAGACCAAAATGCATTTGGTAACTTGATATTGCGCACCCATTTATCTGTAACGTTTTACGTGCCAGCGGGCCGGATAGGATAACATTATCCACTCGAAACAGAAGAAAAGTGAAAATATACCATATCTTCAAACAATAAAATTCAAAATCTTTTGAAACAAATTTCGTTGTAAGCACACAGTGAAATAAGAGTGGAGAAAGAACTCATGGCGGCTAAATGCGGTCCGACAATTTTGTCCAATTTATAGCAATATAATCTTTATAATTCTTGTCTTAAGGTTATTATTGTGTATCAAAAATTTGTGAAATTGCTATCCAGTTTTAAAATTTGAAAGAGTTGTAGAATAACTGATTTGACAGTTACAATGGACGGAAGAAAAATATTTTTATAATCGTATATGTAATAACAAATGATAATGAATGAAATGGTAATAGTGTCAAATTAACACAAAATATACCTTTATAAAATCACATTCGTAGTAGAGACCGATGTCATACACTAGATTTTTTTAAAAAAAAAACGGGAAAAGTATAAATAATTTCTTTTTAAGCTTTTATATTTTTTTTTTAGCTTAAGGCTGTATACCGCAGGTAGCAGAGTAGGCAAGGAGAACCTGGGAACCTAGTGTTAAGACATTCCGTTCCCATTAAGACTCTTCCGTTTCCCAATTTGCGGCGAATTCTGGAGGCATTGCGTATTGAGTGGCAGATACCTCGCTTAGCCTCGTTACCAAAGCGAAGAAATGAAAATATTAAATATGTCCTTTCCTAGGGTGGAAGTCAAACCCACAACCTATCACGTTTACAGTTGCACGCTTGACAAAATATTTAAATATAAATTTTCTAATTCATAAAAACTATCTCGTTATGATGATCTATAGATATTTAATAAGCCTTTTCTATTTATCCACATGTATCATTACAATATTGATACCAATCATTTTTGTTTCCTTTATATCTTGCCATCACGATGGTCACCATTTAAATAAAAAAAAGTACTAAAACTAAATTATCAAAGTCGATTGAAGACGCGTGTATGTATGTATGTCAGTCAAACTTGTTTCGGCGTTCCGGTGGCTGTGTGCCTGAGAAACTGCAGATTCACATCTTAATATTTTGTGATATAATATTTTCAATACATATCCTCAATTTTAAATTAAATCGTTCATTTATTTGACAGGAATTAATAATTTTATTTGTTTTTTTTTGTGTATATATCATGTGTATAATATCTACTGCATTTTTGTACGTAAAACTTCGATATGTACGTAAACCTCATTTCAGAATTCGACGGAAAGTGAGGACCCTGCTGTGTGCGGGATGCAGTATGGAGCTAAGTTTTTATTTACTCGTTTCTACATTTTTACTTATGAACTACCCTAGAAACTACTTAGAGGCGTGTGAGCTTACGCTAGTGTTAAGACACTCCGTTTTCCTCTTTCCGTTGAACTTTTTGAGACATTGTGTTTTGAATTTCGAGACTCAAATCGAGCGAAGAAATGAAAATATTGATATAATTCATTCCCCCGAGTGTGATTCGAACCCACAAACGTGGTCACAGTCATACCTTTGTATCCCTGCGTGACGACGGCCGCAAACAAGAATTATTAAACACATTATAAACCTGTCACTAAGACTTATACATAAAAAAACCATAATTGACTCATTTAATATAATAATTATGATATATTTCTTTGTTATATTTCCCATATTATCGTTTAATTGACATTTAGTACGTGATCCTTTTTATTGATCGCTCCCATACTTTCATGTTTGGCGAACTTTTTGGTATCAATCGATTTTCAATTAGCCGCTTATTAAAGTGTTTATGTAAACAATTACGTCTAATATAGGCACATATAATGATTTTGTTACCATATAAGGCATCAAGTTGGTTTCGTTCATCGCAATATTTATCCTTAATAAGGAGGTATCTTTTTAGAAAGTAAAATGATTTGAAGTCATTTGTCCTGCAGCAGGTGTGTCGCCTTTAGGAGTTGTTATGTTCGAATATAATTGATGAAATAAATTTTATTTTACATATATTATGGATCAATTAAAAGTTCTTTGTAACGGAATAAAAACATTAATATATTACCTATATTTTTAATTTTTCTTCTGTTCTGTTCTTTTTTTATTATTATTTTTCGTATCTATAGTGAGGGTAGTCGGTATTGAATATGTAGATTACGAATTGTTTACATAATTTAGCTTGTGTTATATTTATTACTACCTAAATCGATTTAATTTTACTTGATAAAACGCAACCTTATTAAGTTGAACTATAAACAAAGTGTAAATATACGTAAGTCACATTTCATCCAGATCTAATCAAAAGGCAATTAAAGGCAATATGACGTAATTATTTCACTTACACCAAAAACTGTCAGTAAAAAAATAATAATTAATAAAATATACAAAAAAGGGTAACTCACCTTAAAGCACATTCATCGACATCAGTCTCACAGAGGGTGCCAGTGTAAGTCGGGGGGCACTCGCATGTGTAGGAGTTGAGACCGTCCAGACAAGTAGCGCCGTTCTGACAGAGATGACCGGGGCAGTCGTCGATGTCTATTTCACAATTCTGACCGCGATATCCTGGGAAAAAGTTTTTTTTTATTAAAATTCTTATTTTCTCATTGATTAAATAGAAAGTTATATCATTTTAGCATTCGAACTGAGCCTTATAACTGAAACGTATGGATTTTGCCAAACGTGTTTTTTATCCTTTGTGTAGAATAACACTGCAAAATTATTAAAGTATGGTTTATTATTTTTAATTTTTAGTACAGTAGAAGTGAAATTAAATAGTTTTGAACTTCAAATCTTATAAAGTAAGATTATGTAAGTGATAAATCAGTCACGCTGTATCCCGTAGGTGCACAACATGGTAAGCAGATGTAAGCAGACGACTTTCCGCCTAATTCTGGAGCATTGCGTGTCGAGAAGAACTTAACGCCGTACTTTGCCTCAACACCAATGCAAAAGAAACTAAAATATTAAATGTTTCATTTCCTGAAATGCAAATCGAACCCGCAACCCGTCGCATTTACAGCCACGCCTTGTGCCACTGCGCCAGACTAATACAATACAAATAAATCATAAAATCAACATCACTGTTTTGAAATTTCATTTGCCATACAACGGAGCTACACACATACTATTAGCGAGTACAGCAAGCCACCTTCATTAGACCCACAGTTCCCACGCACATGTGTGTATGGGAAAACATTTAAATCTATCGTCGAGGTAGGAAAAAAAATGTGACGTCAATACGAAGGAGTATGGATGTTTATAGTAAAATTATTTATAGAATACTAGAGACTCAAACGTGGCTTCGTCCGCTTCGATTTAATAATATTAAAAAATGTTTTAGCCAAAAGTTAATAGGTATATTATTTTAATATAAATAAATAAAAATAAAAATATAGTATCCTACGTCCTTTTTAATACCTCTAAAAATATGTGTTGAAAGTTTCATGATAATCGGTTGAGTAGTTTTGGTGTGAAAGCGTAACAAACAAACCTACATTCACATTTATAATATTACTAAGTAGGTATGATTATATACTAAATGGGAATAAGGGTTGCTAAATAAAACTTATTTAATTTAAGGTTATTTTTGTTATAATTATTTTTATCTTTACGCTTTAAGCATTAATAGGCATAAATAGCAGAGTAAGCAAAGGGTTGCCGCAGAAACACTCCGCATTCCACCTGAATTTAAAACATTCCATGTTGACTCATTGTTTGTAAAATAATAATTTGACATAAAATACATAATAACTCACAAATATTAGTAAATAAGCATCAAAATCATATTAAAATTGAATAATTCGACAATATAAATGAATATTAATATAATTGACATTATTTATGCAGAATAAGCTCAAAGTTTGTATTAGAAAAGCTTAGAAACGAGCTTTGACAATGTTATTAACATAATGTGATGTGAGAGTGTATCCGCCCTTCTTCCCATACATATGGAGATATAATTAAAACACGGAAGCTGAATGGAATTGAGATTCAGTTGAGGAATATCTTTTAGTCTTTGTTGATGGTTGTAGGTTCGATGCTATTCAGGGATATGTTTCTTTTTTTAGGCAGTCATTCTACCTAGCGTTAAGTATTCCCTACTTTCAGTCATATTTTTGCGTTGAGTAACTGAACCCAACGCCGCGCTTTGTCTTGCTACCAGAGCAAGGAAACAAATCACAAACTGTGCCACGCACCACGACTGTAAACATGATAAATATTTAAAAAAAAAGTTAAAATACTGAACTCTAGTTTCAATAAAAAAAGAGAACAAGAAAATTAAAAAAAAATGCATTCTCCATACATTAAGATCTAGGGCTGCCTCACCAAACTCGCATTTTAATTAATCATAAAACAAGCTTAGTGTAATTGAAGCCAATAAAATATATTTTCGTATGCATTAACACATACTTTTCAATTGGTAATTGGAGCAACTATTATTTTTAACGGTTTTAGTTGATTTGGTCTACTTGTTTAGTAGTTTATAACTAACATGTTTTTTTAACTACTTTTCAGTAGTAATGGTAATTATAATTCGTTTCACAATTATTTATTGATACTGGTAAATGGTTTGTTGTTTTCTTTGGTTTAATTTTACATAGAATTTTGCCTATATATGGTTCACGCTATGATATCTCGAATATAGCAGTCCGGAAACTAGTGTTAGAACACTCCGTTTCTCACTTTCCGCTCAACTCTCGAGATAACAGTCGCGTTTACAATCTGATAACGTTAAAGCATATCTCTAGAATAAAAAGAATGCTATATAAAAGAAAAAACAAATGAAATATTTAATATTTTCATTTTCTCACTCTAAAAAACGCAGCGTTGAGTTCCTGGACTCAAAACGCAATGACTCCAGAATTCAACGGTAAGAGGGAAACGGAAATGTCTTAATGGAAATGGAATACCTTAACACTCACGTTCCCTCTGCCTGCCCAAAAACATAGAAATATGAATCTTTTCCCTAACGTCATAATTGAGAATAAATTAACATTTTCGTACATCTGGTTCATATTCGTTCTGTAAAAGAGCAAGGACCTAATTTTGTATGTATAATATTAAATATTATTAATAAGCAACACGTGACAAAAGATGATGTGTTTCTTAAAGTCTATTGACCTTTGTCGATCTAAAATGTTTTTGACAGAATTGTCCTTTTATTATTAAAAGAGTTATTTTATTTCATAACTATAACTATAAATTTATGTATATTTTTGTTAACAACAGTTATTGATCGTCACTTGTGTGGGTTCGATTCTCACTCAGGGAAATTAATTATTTTTTACACGCTCTGGTAGTAAGGCAAAGTGTGGCAAATTTGCGGTGCGTGGGGAACTGAATATCTTAACATTAGGTTCCCTCTGCCTACCTTAGCATGAAGCTTTATTATAAAGTAATGAAATTTATTTATTATCCCACGATAATTTAAGATGCAGGCAGAATGTACTTCTGATACGATTTGAATCTAGAACCTGAATATAAATATTGTAAATTACATACATACATAGGCGGACACCTAAACAACTTTCTATGATAATTTCTAATACCTAAAAAACCCGCCAAAAGCGATTTAACTATAATATCGGACATTTAAAGTGCAAAGGCGAATCGCGTCATTAGATAAATATTAGTAATTTACAAAAATGACTATGTTTCTACACTTAAACTTCGTAACATTCTAGCTTTAAGGCAATCTATACTAATATAATGAAACTAAAGAGTTTGTTTGTCTGAACGAAAGTTGTATGGGATTTAGAAAATGTTTTTTATTATATATTTTTATATCAGTTTCACGCTATCCTGCGCACAGCAGGGTTGGAATAGGGACCCCAGTGTCAAGACACTCCGTTCCCTACTATTCAGCGATTTTTTCGAGACATTTCGTGTTGAGTGGCGGAACTCAACGCCGGGCCTTTTGATATTTACGTTTTTTATATAATAGTTATATTAATAAGAAAGGTAGTATTTAGTCTATCTAGTATGACGCCTAAGTCTTACCTAACCTCAAACAATCGATACTTGTTAAGATACGAAAGATACGGCGTTTAGTTTCTAATACATATATGTATATCTAATTTCTATAAAAAATAAAACTCCTCCATTCCGTTACAGAATAATTTATAGACAATAGGAACAAAAAATTCTACATTTAAACGATATAACACGTAGCGTTCAGGAGGGTAGAGCACTAAACAAGATGAATTTTAGTATAATTTTTCATATTCAACGCAAACCCAGTCACGGGCAGCAACTAGTAAAGAATATAATACTTATAAAGTAGGGTGAGACACTTGCGTCACAGCTCTAGATGGACCACTTCGCACATCTCTAGTTCGTTAGCGTTACGGAATACACTCTCTATAATAATATTTATTTTATTTCTTGGTGAAATCTTGTTTTTGCAATCGCTATCATATTAAATTTGGATTGTAGAGCCAAATTTGTGTAATTTTTTGTTATAATAATTTAGGTTTCTTCATCTGTGGATGGATTTTAGAATGTATGATTGTAGATATATTTTATTATTTTAAATTTAGACTTATACAAGATGCGTTACGTTACATATTTATTACAAATTAATATTTTTCTGAATTTCCTATAGTTTAAGCATGAAAATTAATAGAAGCCTCACACTGTATTCCGCATAAAGCATTGTAAGCACAGGAAATCTAGAATTAAAACACTTGGCTTCCTTCTGTCGAATGTTCGAGACATTGTATGTTCAGTGGCGGAACTCAATACCGCGCTTTATCATCGTACCAGAAAGAGTAAATAAAAGTATAATTCCCCCAAGTGGGAATCGAAGCTACAACAATCGATTCTGCGGCCCTTGCGCCACGACAGTTTATTAATAGACATAAGTTAATCATTTAACAGCAAATACATAATAAATTTTAAATGCAATTAAGTCATAAATTTAATATTTAATGGTAATGAGCCGACAAATACAGTTTAGGCTTAAATCCGTCAAAGCGTACCGTTCCTTGCAACATGTGGCTTTAAGTGTGGGAATTATGTAGAGTATGAGATCACTTACACTCGAATGTATGTATGACTCATTACAATTTTGGAATTTTATAATAAACATGTTGTTGTTATACGATTTTGAGATTTTTTTAGTAAAAAATTGCATGTTAGTTTTTTTGTGGGATAAATAGCTACTGTAATATTGTTGTAAGTATTGAAAATTTACTATAGAAAATCGTTATTTAATTGTTTTCATTTCTTCAGTTTATTTACATTTGCGGTATTGAATTGCGCCACTCAACGCCAGATATTTTATAGACATTGTCAATAGAATTCTGCGACAAATGGGGAACAAAGTGTCTTAACACTGGGTTCCCTCTGCCTACCCAATAAAAATTTTAAAATAATAAAAGTAATTAATAATTTTAAACAACTCGGTATAAATAAGCTAACGAAATTAATAAACGGCTTTGTATAGTTTTTGAAATATCAATAACAAAACTACAGACAATACAAACATGAAACTGCTAGATTTAAAATACTGAAATGCCATGTATATATGTTAGAGGATGTAGAGAAGCGTTTTCTTTTTTGAAATTTATACTAAAACAGAAAAAAACGGTAGGTATCATTATAAGGGACATTCCGCCTTAAAGTATACGCAAAGATTAACATAATATAAAATATTAATATTAAAAACATCCTATAAAAAGTTATCTTTTTTAGTAATAAATCAAGCAAAATGCACAAACTAATTGCAATATTAACACTCATATCAAAGATCATAAGTTCGATCCCTCCCACATAATTTA